>JAUZND010042999.1:0-43763 GCA_034780555.1 Coelogynopora nodosa | reverse complement strand
TCGGACCAAAATTGTTACTTAGACCCTAAGCTTCGACCTGGTACCAAAAACTAAACTTTCACAAAAACTTGAAGTGAAATGGTGGGAACCCCAATGCAATGGTGGGAACCCCACTATAAAGAGAACAAAATTCACAGAGAGTATAAGCAATCAATTCGTTGACAAAGGCTATCAAGTGAAATAGAAAATCGTTGAACGAGATGAAACGATATTACTGAAAGGAAGTGTTGAACGAGTCGACGCTGAATATAATATTATGTATGTTTATTTTTTCCTATATTCCCTATTGAAAACTGATTCGTTCACATCATATTATAGAAAACGATTCAGTGCAGAATACTCTACTATATACTAAACTATTTTCTACATGTAGTTATAAATTTATTGGATAAAAAAAGGTTATGAATAGGCGTGTAAGTCTACTTGGTATATGTTATATGTTATTGTATCGAAATTTTACTTGCAAAATGATTCTAAAATATTATTTTTAGAGGTGAAATCTTTCCATTAATATTTTTATGTCAATCGTTTTTTGCTGTTTTTACGGAAGCATAACAAAATACGTAGAAATAGAGCACAATTTTATTATTGTATCGGAACATCATACTATTTTTAATTATGTTAGTGTAGTGTAGTATAGTCATTTAATTACCATATAGTTATTTTTATGTAAATGTCATGTATTTCCATTATGTCACAAAGTTTAAGATATCCTTAAAAACGAGTCACTAAAAATTATAATTGTAAAAATGTCTAAATGATGTATTCGATGGAGATAGGGTAGTGGTCATTTTTACCAAGAATGAATACTCCGCAGCACGCTTCTATTGTTAGATACACTGTCGAGCATTACTGTAAAAAGTATATAGTTCCATCCATATTTGACCACCATCACTGAATATATTTAGGACCACTGTACTCATAATGAATATGTAAATCAAGTAAAAGTGAGACAACTACACATTGGCTGCTTGTTTCTTCCCAACTCTTCCGTTGACTGCTATCAGCTGCTTCAACCGCTACAGGTCTGTTTTGAGTTTGGATAACCCAATCTGTATAGTTACCCATTTATTCTCATTATACTTCACCTTGTATCTGTAGTCACTTAGACTGGTTGTATTCAGTTCCCGTCATGACTGTATGTATGGCTCTATTTAATATATTGCCTTAATTAACTATTATTATTATAGATAGGTATAGATGCCTCCCGACTTTGTTTGATCGAGAATTGTTGTCCGATAGCAGTGAGATATTATTTTGAACTAACTGTTGACTTGTTATAAGTCCATTTTTTGTCCTACTTACTATACGTTTGCCTTGGTTGACTATACCATTATTCTTTGTGGATCTTGTTTATTATTTCCAGTGTCAACATTACTAAGCCTTATATTTTGTGATGTTGTGGAAGATTGGAAATAGTATTAACTAAATAAATTTATGTTTCCTTATTTTACAGATTTCAAAATCCAATGATTTGTTATTTTTGTTTATTTTATTTTGCTCATTATTGACTGACTCTACAGTTAATTGTGTATATCATTTTATTTTTCTATAATCAAATTTTTTAACATTTGGCGCTGCACGAATCCTCAGATTTTTGGTTTTAAATTTATATTGTTTGTCTTATGTTTGAAAGACAATAAACTTTTGACCAAATTCAAATTTTAGCTAGATATTATTCTATAGATTTTGCATATATCTTTATATTTATAAGAATATATTATGTGTTGTATATTAAAAGTCATTTAACATATAGCCATTTAACGTTAAATTACAGATATGTCTTCAACAAAAAGTTAATGTTAACACCGAGAAATATGTTTTAATCAGGGATTACTTTTATTGCGACAATCAGACTAATGTGTTACAATAATATGCAGATATTCTTCACTATACCATGGCATATATAAATTTATACATTTTGCTAATTAAAAAATATTCTTTTAGAGAAGACAACGTTTCACTACGGTGTCATAATCAGTTTCTATATTGACTAAAATATAGTATATTTATAATTTAATCTTATAAATAATTTTATAAATAAAAATATTTCTTATCGTATAATGTTTTAAATGGCTATATAAAATAAAATAATTATTTGGTATGTTATTTCTCATGCATATAATGTAAATTTCGTGCAATTGCTTGACAGAAATCGGAATTATATTTTAATTGAAAAGTATTGATTTACACTTCAAGAAAATAATGAGACACTGTCGACTGTCTTATTTCTGTGTTTTTGATAAATTGGAGCACTTATGTTAAGGGAATAAAAGAAAGGCAATCAATAATAAGCAATGTTCATATGAGATTTTTGCTTAAATATATTTTAACATAATAAGCATAATTTTGGCCTTTACATATTATTATTTGTGAACTTTAATTTTTTAGTAAACATTAATTACTTTCGAAATTTTACGTTTCATTACTAAACGTTACGTAGATATTTTTAACAAGTTAATTAATATCGTTGATCTAAATAGTAGTTTATTTTTATGTGTTACAAAATTTTATTTTGGTTATTTTGCAATATATACATACTCTTTTGTTTTCAATGTTTAAATTCACCTTTAGATATAATCTAGTATATTATACTTTTTTGGGTAATATTTTAATATATTTTAGATAATTACTTTTAATACACTAACCACTCATTAATATTGCAAGCATATTTATTATACACAACAATAATTTCATAAATTGATATTTACAGACGGAGAATTTTTTGGCCAAAAAATTAATTTAAATTGGATCATGAGAGTTTATTGTTTATACTATTAAGAGAAAACAAAATGTTTTAAAAAAATATGCAACAATTTATTATTTCTCTTCCTAGGAATCATTTATGTATGATAATATGTTATACTATAAAATAGGAATCAGTGGCAATTATAAAACGTGTTAGTCTCATGATTAAAAGGTTACATTAATAGTTCTAAAATTTAAAAAGAACAGTTAGCATGGTTTATATGATAACTTCAGTTTTGTACATCATTTTGACACAATTAAAATTTATGCATTTGTTAAAATTTTTCTGACTTTTTAAATTAAAAATACGCAGTTTTCTAGATAATTATTTTCCTATTGCTCTCTGTAATTGCTTTTTACTCGGTTTGTTAAGATATAACGAAAAATTCGAAAATTCTTTATAATTTGCTAATAAATAATTTTGTGATAAATTTAAATGTTTAATTTTGATTTTTAAATAATTATATTTGTATTATAATGTATATATTTGTCGTAACAAATTATATAATAATAATGATTAATGTAATGTATGTATATCATTAAAAAATAGTTTTATAGATAACTAATCTAATTTTTGTAATATTTGTTTAATAAATCGGAATAAATAATTTCACCAGGTAATTGATGATGTGCATTTTTCGATTAAAAACATGTTAAAAGAGTTAATAAACGTTTGTATTAGACTACAATAAATTATTTGAACCGTCGTAAAATTAGTGGATAATCTTATCTCTTCGAATTGGCGGGTAAACGTATTAAGCCTGAGATGTTGGACTATCCATATCCAACCAGCGCTGTATATCTGTTCACTGTTGTCCACTGACCATTCCGGCCGCAGGCTCTAATGAGCATGAGTGCCTCTCAGCCAATCGCTGACCTCGGCAATCTGGCCAACTCGCCGGACATCTGGAAGGAGGCCAATCGAGTCGGAGGGGATCTTTCCGGCTTCAATCCGCTCATCTACGGCAACGACGCTGACTCGGTTGACGTGGCAACAAGGGTTGCTATGGTGAGAGTTCATTTATTGTGTCATTTACTGCACCTGCTTTGTTTTTATCGATCTCTTTTAACCGAAGTTCTTTCATATTTAGTCATTTGGGCTCGGTAAACCGATTGGTTTGGTTTGCCATCTTCAGACTTGTTTTATAAAGTGAAAGATTCAGACAGTTTATTTTATTCATATTTTCTTTTGTTTAACACTTCGGCTTCTGGAATTCGGTCCCAAAATTGTCAATTGCTACAATTATTATCTATAGTTTTTTTATATTGTTATAACTTTTTGTTATTTTACAGTGTTACTTTGATAATTGTCTGTTCTTTTTTATTTATTTGTTTTCATAACGATTTTGAGGAATGGATTGAAATGAAATGTTCTTACTTAGAGTTCTGTTTGATTTGTATGAGATTAAATCACCATTAACGTTTTAGACCTTAAATTAAAATGTTTTATTTTTATCATTATAAAAGCTAATCGTTTATTTTACTATAAAAAAGGTTCCCAAATCTATGCACCACTAAACATAACTAAATGTATATGTAACCTGAAAATGAAAAAAATGTCGCCTCCTGTAATACATTTCGTAGTTTACGTTTATATGGTTTCAAGATATTCAAATACATATTATATTATATTCACCTGTTGCTTCCATTTAAGGTGAAATTTTTCAATTCTCCTAACGTGCTGGGCAACTTTTCGGAGCACACCCGAACATTGCGTTTGTACCCGCGACCGGTGGTCGCCTTCCAATACTACAGTTTCATGAAGTCGCGGCAAGAATTTGCCCTGTTCACTCAAAAGTTAGCCAAAACACAGGTGACTGATTTGTCAGATTGATTCTATTGTGTCGATAGTCCGTACCTTCAACTTTCCGTAGTCATTTGAAGGTACATGACAGGTCAACCACTTACTTTTTGCGATGGACTACTTACTGTTAGATTATAATTATCTATATCTATAAATTTGTAGGCAAATAGTAATTTATATTTCTGGAGAAAAAAAACTATTTACAGAAAGATTTGTAGTCACTTTACGGCTACTGATATTCTAAATAAAGCATAGTTTTTAGTTTTTAATTTAAGCATAATTATGATTTATATCTGAAATGCTAGTTTGTATTTTTACATAAACACTTGTTAATTTTGCTTCAAATAACTGAATTACAGTAATGTTATAAGCATAATATATATTATAGGACCACAGTATGTATTCCCCAGTTCATCCTCTGAATGGCTTCTCGATAATGTTATTCTCTATCTTTATAATAGAAAGTATTATGACATAATGTGTTGTGTGTTAAATAGATTATTGTCTCTTTTCCATCGTGTCGCTTATACCTCACTTTCTTAATTAACTAAATGGTTTACGCCAACAACGGATATACTTAACCTTTATGTTACATTGTTAATTTTTTTTAACTAAGGAAAACGAGGTAACCAATCATGGTAATGCATTTTTACAATTTTCCACTGGCAGAAGAAATAGTAATTAATTACTTCATTTAACAATAGATACATTCAGTTTGAACAAGATGCTATTCCTTCCGAGAATTTTGTTGTTGTTGTGAATTATGTCTTAGGTTATATTTGCTGGTATTTTGTGGTATGTCTAATATTTTCATTTCTTGTTTGTTTACCATTTTAATTAAATGCTTAGTATAGAGAGGATATAATTTTAAAAAACTTTAAAATATGTGTAAAAAATTTTTAAATGATGTTGTAAATTTTATAATTAGCATTTTTAATAGGATAATAATTTCTACTAATACAATTGACAATCTGAAAATTATTGTATTTTATTTATTTAGTTAATTAGTATAAATATATTCATTAAAAATATGCGATAGTGGGACAAATGGGAAATTTCAATCGCAAGATTGTAGAAGAAATATATTTTACAATGATGATATTTCTCGCTTCAGATTCTATTAAAATTTATAGTATTAGTTGTAACGGCGTTTATAAGACGGTTACTTTTAGTTACGATTTTAAACATGGCTTTACAATTTATCTTGGTTTATATTATTTAATAACAATCTATTTAATAATTTTGTTGGTAAATAGTAACTTAACCAGAATTATTATTGTTATGTTTTTATTGAGTTAAATTATATTTATCAATAATAAGTGAACCATTTTAAATAATAAAACACTTTTAACTCAGGGTGTCTTAAAAACTATTAAATTATAATATTATTATAATGCCCCTTCTTTTGTATTTGATGGTTGACAATAGTCACTTTTGACTGACACGAGTCAGGGTATGAAACTTCATATTAAATATACATTATCAATTGTAATAACTAATAATAAAACCTCCAGTTGTAGAGCCAGAATAATACAGGAAATGATCTGCTTCTGGCCTAATTAGCATTATAGTCACGATCAACCCAGTCGAATTGCTTTCTTATTGTCAATCGATAGTAACACAACTTTCTTCCCTATCTCTTTTCTCTGTATCCCTTTATCTTATCCCTCCCTCTCTCTCTGTGTAATCCTTACCTTTCCCTCTCCAACTGTCACAGTTTTAATGTAATCGTATTGTAGAATATTGACCCCGGTATTCTCCTTCGTAGTGGAGATCCTTTCATCTCCCTCCTCCGCATTCTTAGCATCCCGTTTATTAGTTATCGCTAGTCCTGTAGGCTACACTCTTTCCTTCTCGCGCAAACCGTTTATCTTTATCAGCGTTTTCTTACCCTGCTCAAGCAATGCTTTTATTAAAGTGTGCCTTAACCTACACATTTTCCCCACATATAACAGCGGTTTATATTTTCATTCTCAGCTTTACGATATTCATTGATCTTTTCGATTTGAGTTTTAGATGAGGGGATAAAAACACAAGCCGATAACACCATGTTCCTAAACATGGTTTGAGTATTTTTGCGATGAAAAGCGTTCAGAAATTATTTCAGTATCCCCTATGTGGTTATTTTTTATTATTAGAATACATTTGTAACTTTTTATAAATATGCATTTTTTACTGGAATATAATGTGTTTTCAGTGAATTAAAATACTTTTTTTCTACTAAAACATTTTTAGCATGTTATGAAATTTTATTTAACTAAAAAAGGACTATATTGATAATAAAGTAATGAATAATGTGAAAATATCTGTGGTTGTATCTTAACAACGCGTAAAAAGGGTTGAGTCAAAGATTATTCTAAAATACACGGTGAAAATATATAGGCCTGCATTAAAACATTTAACCCAATGAAAGGTTAACTCCGCTGTTAAGGTTAATTAAAGGTTAACTTCAATGTTTTTTCTATTTATAAATCAGTTGAATTTCAAAGAAGTGTCTTTTTTACTATTTATATTCGAGGAGCTTTTCTGTGAAAAATTATTTATTTATTTATTTCGTCAAGTGTGGAAATCGTATATTCCTTTGGTTAGCTTTTTTTCAAATATAGGCTGAAAACCTTACAATGTTTTCACACTCTAGAATTCTGAAATAATTAAAATTTTAAATACTTTCAATGAGAATAAAATTGTTTGTAATTATTTCGCTATTTATGCTATTATGTTATTTTAAAATGTTCACCATTTTTGTGATAGACAGATTATGTCTTATGCCCTAATAATAACTTTTCATGCCTTTAACAGTACATTTTGATATACATGTTGTAGATTCAAGAGAATTGTAATTATATCAGTGTTGTGTTTTTTAATTGAATTAATGGGAGTATCAGACAGCATTACTATAATCTTTTGTATAACACCAGATTAGGGTCCTACCTATAGAATTGTACTTTACTAATCCTGTGGGAACCCTATTATTAAATTATATTTGCACAGCCAATTACAGGATATCGAACTTTCTGGAAAACTTGTAAAAGTCAAGAAATGTTGTGTGGCTAGAAAAAGTCAGAGAAATTTGTCTGTTTTTTGGATTTTTTTTGTATACACTGTTGTTAATACATTTTTTGTTTGATTTCTTAAACTGATTAAATACTAACCGTCCATTTTCTGTTTTTCGATTCAATTGGCATAATTCAAATTTTACTTTTAATATATTTAAAAGTTATTAAGATTACAAAAAATTATTTGCTTTTGCCTAAGAAAAGTAAAACTAAGACCTCAGTCATGTTATATTATCCATTATGAGTCAATCTTTAGAATGATTTTGTCACTAATACCGAGTAAAAATATGTTTTAGTAAGAATTAATGTGTGTCTAGTTTAGTATAGAAAATAGATGAATTTTCACTTTCACTTAAACATCGAGTTCTTCATCTCATTGTCCGTTCTGTTAATTTCTAGTGAAACGACACCTATTTTTAATGTTTTGTTATGCTTTATTATATATTTATTGTTATTATTATTATTTAAATATGATTACAAATATATTTTCTTGTTAATGGAATTATATATTATTCTTTAAATATACGAATTTGTATGAATTATAGTATCATTCATAAACGGAGTAAAAAAGTTTTTGAACCATTATAATTTTTAAATCTGGACAAGTCGGAGAATTTTATGGTGACTGACTGGTCAACACCCTGAATAAGATTTAGAAAAAACTAAATGAATAATTATTTCTCGTTAATTATGTTGAATCAATCATGGTCTAATAATGGGCTTACCTTGTCTATCCAGGCGGTTGAGTACTTCGCCGAGTGGTCTCTGTGCCCAGAAAACGAGGTGTACCAGCGCATCCACACGGGTACCTTCGACCCGCTGCAGATCGGCGACAAGGCCAAGTGGTACATGAACAGTCTGCAGCGGGTGGACTTCAGTGTGTGTCGCGAGACCAACTGTACCCTTCACCTTAACTGGGCCGACGATGAGAGCGCTAGACAGCACTCGGATGTGCCAACTGGTCAGCTACTTTTATGGTCTTATTTCTAGAAACACCAAGTGAGGGGTGGGTTAGATTGACCCACCTCAAATATCTATTACTAATGGTATCGTTCTGAAATGTTCACTATACCTGCTTAGTTCGCATATACTTTCGACTTTATATATTTTAAGAATAATTTGAAGAATTTTAGCCTTAGCCTTAATTTTACATTTTTGTCAATCCCAAAAAATATTGAAGTTAGGTTAAATAAAACATATTAATTTATTTCTCGCATATTTTTCTGCTAAATAATTGTTTGATGCTTACTGATCATTATTATGACGTCGACTATAATTAATAAAAAATAGTTAAAATAGATTTTTCCACTTTATTTTCTCCTTATCTAATACATGGTAATTAGCTAATCTTTGTGACTAAATAGAGCTCCAATCAAGCGTGTGATTTGAGAACGAGTTATATATTTAGAATCGCCTTGTAGAACTGCAGCATACCGTACTAAAGTAATGGACGATGATGACCCTTCCACCGGCTCAATAGACTTCCAAAAGCGCCTGGTGCTTCTATAAAGTTAAATCAGCTTTCGTTTAAATAATGTTATCATATAATTGTTAACCTATCCGGGGAATGTGAACTCCTCTAAAGTTGTAGTTAAACCTGGTCTTCTTAGTTCCCTCGGTATTACCGGAGGTTCATTTTCTAACTGTTGTCTCCTTTCTTGTAACACCATCTCATCTGCTTCTCAACAACGGGCAGATCAAGCCAAACGGGTTTACTGCATTTCTTTAATATACTGCTGAAATGTACTTATATGATGTGCCTCACATCAAATATATTCTGCATCATGTGTAAAACTTTCCCCTTAACTTCCATGATTCTATGGAGACCTGTTGTAAAGACAATCATTAGTATACAATGTACACTTATTTTTAGAATATTGTACTTCTTTCACCCTTACCTTTCTTTACTCTATTAATCTGGTTACACTTTTAAGCATTCTCTACACCAATTTTCATATCAATTAGGGTACTACAATCATTTGACAATGAGTGTTATGCACTATAGTAATATAGACTAAAATCAAGGACTACAATTTGAAGTTTTCACATTGCTTCAGGATTATTACTTGAAAAGATTTTTTGACTTTTCCTATTTTAATCATTTACTTAACTTTCCCCTAAGCTGATTGCTTGTCAAATGAATGACTCAGCGGTTAGAAAGATATGTTGCATTCCATCCATGTTTTTTAAATTTGATATTTTTTTAACGTATTGCCAAGGTATTACCAAAGTTAACCATGTTCAATTTGATAACGATTATTTTTATATTATGATGATATTATACTTAGATTTCATAAGGAGTGATGACGGAGTTTATCTCAGCATTTCAACATAGACCGTGATCTTGTCTCCACGGCTTCTCGACTGATTCATTTACATACTAAAATTTTGTTGCGATCAGCCTGCCCGATATGGAGTATAAAACCAACTAAACATTGCGACCCATAAACCCGTTTTAGACGAGTTCTGGAAAGGATTTATTGCGATTAAAATGTACAATTAAATTGTTCTCCATTTAATGAAATGTTGACCGAAATTAGGATTAAACATTTGAAGCAATTTCTTACTTTAAATATTTTATTTAGTAGAAATATAGAAATATATTTTTAATAAATTAGAGCTATACCTTTGCTTTAGTTACATTGGTCAATACTTTTTGTTTGAACACAGCAGATGGTTAACTATATATCATTTGTTGAGCTGTTTTTATTAAAAAAATATATTATTATATTCTCTATTAATAACACTTTCAGTCTGATTTTCTCAGTTTAAAATGTACCTAAATTTGTAATATTATAGTCTACTTTGTATTAAAAGATTTTGTTTTCCAACTTTCTGGTATTTTATGGTGTGTCGTCAATACTACATTATGAAAATTATCCAAAATATTCTAAAAAGTTGTGCTAAATACATATTGAATTCTAATTCCGAAGCTAAAAATATCGTTATTAATGGTAATCTTAATATAAATTAACAGTAAGATAGGTGTTAATATAAATCAAAAGTTTTAATTTTTTATAATATGATATGGTTACTATAGTTTATATAGTTAAAGAAATAATATGGTCAATATAATTAGACAATATTGATTTAGCAAGAAACTCATTTTTAAAATATTAAATTTCGTTACATGGCATTTTTCTGTTAATCTAAGGCATTTGGTTCTTGATGAATATATTACTTCTCGAAATCCGAGCTTTGTTGTCTTTGGATTTTGTCTAATGATTGTGGTAATGTTAAACTTAGTTTTGCATAATATTATGCTCTGTGAAAACTGAACTGTCTGTATATGCCACCAGAATGGTTATTGAAACACATGGGCCGGGAAGCTGATGTTGTATGGTACTCCCTATATTATTTATTGCCACATTTGCATTGTATTTAGTGACTATATATTATGTAAGTGCCAAATATAAGGTTAACGTGCTAGTATATAGATGTTTATACTATGCACGTATATTACAATTGAATTGTCGCTGAAATACTAATTAATATAATGTAACATATTTATTATGAATTTATACGAATTAAAAAACTGTTTCACAACCCTGAAAATTTTGCCATTTGTGAAATAGATCTCAATGTTATTTTAATCTGTGATCTTCGAAATTTTGTTGAAGAAGGGATTGAGATGGTCTGATCTAAATCTCCAGTTAACGTTCCTTCGTCGAATAGTTTCTCGTGGCAAAATAACTTTGTTCTTCCTTTTAAAGAAGGTTCTCTAAAGACGTTACTCTGTTACTACATTACTTTGTAATTATTAAGTAATTATATTACAATAACAGAGTATTGAAGACATAATTATCATCAATTAATAAAGATTTAACATCAAACAACTTTCATTGAAATATTTCAAAAATAAAAAATAAAATTTATGTGTTATGTATATTTATAAATTATATTAATACGCTTTACCGTTTTACTTCGTTTTTATTTTTAATTCATCACTAACTACACTTCCAAGTATTTATTGTTGTAACATAAAATGTAATACTTACAGTGCAAATTAGCTTATGCAAAATTCAATACAAACGTTGCAACATTTTAATAATATAATTACCACTAGTTAGATGTGTGCTCCTTCCACAACTTATTTATTTTATGTATATTTAATTTGTATTGTAAGTCCTGCTATAGCTTTCCGCGGTTGGCCTAAGGAAAAATATGAAAAGGCATATTATTATATTATGTATATTAATTATGTCTAGAAAAGGCATGCATTTTAAACATTATATTTACAGAAACATTGAAAAATCGTAAAATTTTGTTAATATATATAATGTGCTTATGGAACGACTATAAGAATCATGTTTTGAAAACACTCCCCTGATCAAAACCGGGATGAGTATATAGGCAGGGTTACAATTAAAATGACACGCTTCTCCTATAACTGATTCCTGAAACAAATATTATTTAAGCACATGTGCAGCGTCTTTGATACCTGCCTCGTCCCTGCGGTAATGAACCTCCCCACGTATCCACCCCTCTACAGACGAAAGCGGCGGCAGTGACAGTGACGACGGCAAGAGCTCCTGCTCCAGCTTCTCCAACTACAGCGATGTTGTCTCCGATGTTCTCGACAGCGGGATCAGTGGAGAGGCACACGGTAGGTCGTCTCCAATAGGTCACTCTATTTGCGGGGTTCCTTATCCTGGCTAATAGGCTTTGTCATTTTGGAACGGTTTTTGAGTTGGAAAGTTAATTTGAGATATTTTTCAAATTGGAATCCCTACGAACCCTAGACTCACCTATTCTTGTTTGTGCAATATTGATAGTATATCGGAGTATAATTAAAGATAAGTTAAATTAATGGTCATTTGATCTTTTTGCATGTCCGATTAAACTTTAACATGGATTTTAAAAAGAAATGTGGAAATTTTTTATATTATTTCAATAATGGTCCGGAAGATAGTTTTATTTTAATTTAGTTAAAATATAATTTTTCAACCACTGATGACGTCATATATTTTTAACTGTTGATATGAATTCAACCAAATGTTAACGAAATTCTCTCTAAATATACAAAAAGGATTATTTAATGATAATAAGGCCCACAATACATAGATACCAAACTAAGTCACTACATTTTCTATTCATTTATAAATATTTTCGTAATCGATATTTCACTAGCTGTGTTTTTGAATATCTCGGATGAATTACAGGACTACTTTTTTTATTGCGCTAGAGCTTATGTCATGAAAGAATATTATGGTCGTTTTCTCCAACTCCCTTGGCAGCTAAGTCTGCTGAAAGGTATAATGATTAATATTAGCAACATTAGTTGTATTATCTATAGTTTACCTTTTGCGTGGGTTACAACTTCATACTCTTAGATTTAGTACAGCTGTATATTGCGTAGTCACTAAAATTGAAGCATATTCATTGTCTCAATGTATTGTGGAAATAAAAAAAAAGTTTTCTTTCGTAAACAATTAAGATTTTGTAATTATTTATATAATTCTTATTGATAGAATATTAATATTGTACAATAAATGTTTTATATATACCTATATATTATTTGATTAAATTCACATATTGATTTCTCTTTTATTTTTAGTTAAACGAAGCAAGTATAATGTTAATTATAATGTTGTTATATAAGTTTTTATTTTCTGTGTAACTTAACTATGATTTCTAACAATGTAAACATTTTATACATAAAATTGTTGTTAATGTTGTTCTCCAACTACGGCGAATTCATCAAAATTATTTGTATATATAATATAATTTTGGATTTATTAACACTTTTTAAAAATCACTTTAGATTATCGCTATATTGCAATATAAACCTTTCACGGGCATAAAATGTACAAGAATAAAGTATTCTAGCTAAATGGACACAATTTGCACTGGAAATTGCTTTTAATATAGAATTCATTTAGAATCCCGATTCAACTGTATCGTATTACTAAACATTTGCAGCACTTTAAGAACAGAATATGATAGTGTTCCTTTCGAGTCTCTTTTTCTCACTCTCGTTCTCACTGCCCACCCACCCCCTATTCTACATAATAGGATAATATAGCTATTGTAGTAATTATTGACTATTAAAAACCTGATAGACTTTCCCAAGGGGGGAATCCCTTGAGATCATAGCGTTTCTAATTATTATAACGAATGCAAAAAACGTTAGCTGACCTACATGTTCTAAACACAGGAAACTGTGTGAAACAAACATTTTTATTAAACTATATAACGAAAATTTAATTTATTTTCCGACTAGTTTCGGCTGTGATATTCGGTCATTCTCAGGAAAAACTACAAAGTACTAAGTACTACAAATTGTACAAAGTGAATGGATTTTTTGTTAAACAAAATTGTCTTTATATAATACAGTCGAGAAAATGAAATTTCAACCAGGATTGTACTATATAATTATGAAAAGATTAATACACAAAAGTTAATGTAAGTGCATACAATACAATAATATTATTTTAACATTAAATATGTACCGCAAAAACTACTTACACAAAAATTACTTAAATAACAAAAGCTATAATTAGATTGAATACACATTTGAATGAGCTAATATTTTAGTTTTTGGAAACGAACTTTCATTTGAATCATCAAATAAAACAGACAAATTATTAATAATATTTGAATAGTGGCTACAACTGCATTAATGTTGATGGTGCTCAATATAGTTGTATAATATGTGCTCATTAGCTCGGGTGATCACATGGCGCCAGTTTTTGTCTATTTAGGCCTATCCGACTCACCGGGACACTTAAATGCTTAAATAAGAGGCTGATTTACGGGAATTGCAAACTATTATTCTAATAGTATCATTAGCACGTCGTCATTTAGAGATTGTAGTCATTATATGCATCCCGATCCGTTTACTCATTTATTGCAGCTCATTCATTGGTCGCCAAATATCGATTTAATTTTAATCCGAGAGAAAGTTCGAAATTCTACTGTCATTAAGTTCGCCTTAACATCTTCTGTCAATCATACTGTCTCCTCCCTACCTTCCCACGTTCCCCTTTCCGCTCTCTTCGTATCCAAATAATAATAATTGTGTACACTTTAAAAGTTTGATTTGCTTTCTCCAAATTTATTATTACTCCCATCATCCTAACTCTCCGCATTGGAACACAATTTCTTTAGTTTTTGCCCTCCCTTTTCTTTTTCAATTTTTGTGTCGTTAATCAAAACACAGAGTGTATCCAAAAAGCATATATTATAATATAGCGGGACAGGCAGCTGCTAAGCATGCTTCGATCCCGCGGCTGTATGTTCGGAGAGCAACCACCGGTTTACCGTTCCTGGTGGTGTGTATACAGCAACGATATAATTACTGTGTCTAAAGCTCTATCGTGAGAACACTGAGTCTATCAGAGGAAACGACTCTTGAGTTTCTGATAAGAGAAATACGAATTGTGAACTCAGCGCCAGGAACTCTTGATAATCTCTTATTGATCTTTAACTCAATTCTTTTTTCTCTCTTTTTCTTTTACGTGAGAAGAAATGGGTATTTTTATATGTAAGTGTTTTCGACAGTATGTGCTACTAGTATAGATTTTGGTATATTTCCAATATAGAGTGTTTGTTGGTCAACATTTTTAGCTCATTTTTCTCTCTCGAGACGACAATAAGCTGGAAGCTTCAGGTATCTGTTTGGAGCAATATTATTGACACGCTTGATCTGTTGAAGGAGATGTCAATCTCACAACCTGCTATCGACCATAGAACTAAAGTGAAGGACTGTAGACTGAAAAATCATTCCTAATTTTAATTATTTAAACATAGATGGAGATAAAAAATATGTTGTTAATGACGTCTGGAGATAGAATACATAAATGTGTTTCAATCTGTTCTATTTTTAATCAGTAGCCTACAGGCCAATGTTGTGTGACTACATTTTGTATAAATAAGACTTATTTCCCCAAGGAAATCTAAACATGTTGCAATTGATTAAGTCTTTTATGTTTGCTTTAACTCATTTAGTTGTAGATTTGTTGTAATTCTTCAGAATGCTTTTCTCTCACAGATAAATTAAGTTTTAATAGGTGTATATTTTTAGAACGTGTGGTTCAATAATATTGCAGTTTTATATGATGTTCTTTGAGCTCATGGGATTTATACATTTATATATAATTTATATGATGTTTGTTTTAAATAATATAAAGTGTCTGCGACCTGGGTAGTGTAAACTTGGAAAACAGGAATCCAAACATGTTGTCCAGAAAAATCTGGAATTATAATATTATAAAATATTATATTAGCTCTTTTTAACAATTCGCTGTTGTTTAAACAAATCTATCCAAGTATAAAATTGCAGTTTTCAACGATTTACCAATTTTATAAATTTTCTGTAATAAATTAGTTATATATTGATGTATATAAATTGTATAAAATGAAACATTATTGTACTAGTTTTATATATGATTTTTTATATATTGTAATGTAATACAGTTAATACAGAAAAAAACAATTAGAGTCAATTCTTTGAAAACTGTAAAATTCTACTTAAGATAGTTTTGTTAAATAACAGTGAATTTGTATTTTTAGGAATAAATATTACTGAAAAATTTACTTTCAGCAATTTCATTTTATGCATTCTAATATTTTATATAGTGATGTAAGTATTTTAAAAAAAATTTTCTTTTTTTACTGATCATGTAATCTCCTTTCCTTTATAGTCAGATTATAATAATATAGTGATGATAGCATTTTCATTGTTTCATAGTTCAATTAAATCAACCAGGAATCTTAGTATTAGACATCTAGGAATTAGTGTATATAAAAACCGCGGACACCCTGTTCATTACGCTCTTATTTATTTCACCCTAAACTGTCTCTGACCCCTCCCCTCCTGCGTGTACTCCTGCGGCGGCCGACTAGATCTTGGGGCGGACATAACCCGGCTCACGGTGGACATCGACTCCGTCTACAAGCCGCCCAAGACCCTCTTCTTGCCGGAGATGGCGGACTATCCGGCCCCGGCATCGCTCAGCTCCGATGATGACGGTGACTCTTCAGATCAGGTATTGGCTGCTGTGGAGTGGGTGCGTTCTCCGCGTGCCTTTCTATTATATAATTATAATGTATTTTATATTGTATATTATTTTGATCCTAATATTGATTATTATTATGTTAGTTATCTATTTTATCAGCGAAAATAGGACCCCTTGAAAAAGGTAAAGACCCCTTGAATGTTGACCCAGTTTGGGCGTACGAACACTGACTATTATTTATGTGTGCATTGTAGTGTCAATCTCAGATATTTCTACTAACCTATAAAATCTTTTAGAGATGTACGGTACAATTTTGGTGCATAAGAACAGTGAAAATCATCATAAAGTATAGAGACAGTAACATAATCGAATTGTTCCATTGTTTGACAATCATGTTTTTGGATTTAACATTTTCTATTTTTAGTAATTAGGTTTATTTTTATACATATTTTTGCTCAAAAATTCACAATTGTTTTTTAAACTATACTTTCGAGTACTTACGAGTAAGTAGCTAAACAAATTAATGTAATATGCTACTTCCATATTATATCACAATCATTTCCATCAACTTGCTTGATTGCCTACATTATTAAGTCAAGAAAACATCTAATATTCAACAAAATATCTGCAATAAAGCCTGAGTTTAAATAATGAAACTTCGATAAATTTACTCATGAAAACTCTCAAACCTATAATTCACGAAAATACACCTCGTGGACTGTGATTATAGGATTGCACTTTTAAGCACTATAATAAAATGAGATTATGTTGGTGATCTAATTTTATTTATTCTTCATAGAAATGTAATATCTCCCCAATAAAATGGAAGTGGTGGTTACAGTTACTAATTACAGAATTATTTATAAAATAAAAATTAGTCCATTGATTGCGTCGCTGTGAAAAAAATCACGTTCTAATAAGAAATGAAGACAATTTTTTTCTAATTTATCTATATTAATATATATATATATTCACTTTTCGAATAATTAAAAAATACTACCTATGCATTGTGTATTTTTAGATTAAAATAATCGAGAATAGACTACATCATTTTTTATAAGTTATTCCTTTTTTTAAGAGTTTATATTATTATCGTTAACAGCTGGTGCCATGTTCTTTGCAATATTTTATCCATATGTTATATTATTAATATATATTAATATATAGATAAAGAACATCAAAAAGCATGCTTATTAATGAATAAATTTACATGAATCGAGTATTCGACAACCGGGAATTGGAGACGTGTACATAATCCTCCCAGTCTACAAAGTGTTCACTGTTTTGCTATACTAACAATTACTGTATTGTATACTCGTCCCGCATAATATGACTGGCCGTTAATTATTATTTGACTTCTCCCTACCCCTCTCTCCCTCACAAGGATGATGCCGATATTTGGGATTTTAAAGCGGTTGGGAAGCGCAAAGACTCTGTGGTGAGTGCTGTCTGACATAGGAATTATTAATTTGACACTATGACTCTGCTTGACAGATTTTATTGTTGTTATATCGTTGTTCTACTTATAATTTTATCATCCACACGCAATAATAAGTTGGATTTTTTATGCGTAGGAGACTGTCTGAATCAATGAAGATAAATAATTTTTTACTGAATTGTATTGTATTATATATTATTATAAATATTTTGTTAACAGGTTAATATTTTTAATGCTGTATTTCCATTAAAAATAGTAGTTAACGCCTCTTGTTACTCTTATTGTTGTTAGAAAATAAGTCGCCAATATTGTTAGCCAACACAGATAAATTATTAATATTATTGTCATTATAATGTTATATATATAGTATTGATTTTATATATTGGGTAATTTCATCGTACTTGGACCTCAAGAGATTTTAAGTACCTTCTTTAGTCAACACTTTATTTTTAAAGCCTTTTATATTTTGTCTTATCATAATTAATATAAGTATTATTATTATTACTAGTTTTTTTAATGTATTAAACGTATTAAATTGCTTGTTTACATTTTTCAGAAACCAAAACACCAGGGAGTAGTGAGGTAAGTGTCACTGGTTCTATAAAAAAGTAATCTAAATTTGTGTTCTATAATTTATTAAAACAAATTAATCTTTTAAAACTTTAATGATATAACCGCTTCGATATATAGCTGATGGCGTTCTGTAAATTTCAACGTGGAATATTTTAAATGGAATATTGTTGGTTTTTTAATTTACGTCTGCTGACTTTACTTTTTTTTGTAATTAGTTCCTATTAAGTTAATTATTTTAAATGTGATGCCGTTTTGAATATGATGAAAAACTTAATATTTATTTTAAGTCAGGCAAGTATGATGGACTTTTCCATATACTTAAATACTTTTAAATACAAGCTGACGCAAATATTCCAACTGTAATTTTGATCTTATATTACATGAATAATTGTTGTGATAAAGTTACTGTCAATGAAATAAAACATTTTGTTTATTTAATTAAGCCTTTTGAAGCCAATAATATAATTGAATATATTTGTTGATACTTGAGATCGTTTCAAAAAGGGTGGACATAATAAAAAATATGAATAAGAGTTATTGAATAGATAAATACCAAAACAAATTATTTACCTATATAATGCTTGACTCGATATTCAGATAACCGTTATCCAATAATATCTAGTATATTTTATTATAAACTTAAAATCAATAAAAATTATTTTAAATTGTGTTGAAATCTCTTATTTTTCGTTTTGTTTCATTTTGTTTTTTAATAGTTTAATGTTTAATGCTGTTAATAACTTGTTAGTTATTAACTGTATCGGCCATTATTATCCTTAATCTGATTGGTTAATGGTAATGTCGGCCATTAATATCATTCATTTGATTGGCTGTAGTCATAGTCGGGTATTGATATCATTCATTTGATTGGTTGTAGCCATGTCGGCCATTTATATCTTTAATTTGATTGGCTGTAGCCATAGTCGGCCATTGATATCATTCATTTGATTGGGTGTAGCCATGTCGGCCATTTATATCTATTATTTTATTGGCTGCAATTAATCGTGCCAACAACCACCTCCAGCACTCCTTCCATCACGAGCGAGGCCAGCTTGGACCGACAGGGCAGTGTAACCCGGCCCCCGCGCCCTCCTCCCCCCATCCGTGCCGGCTCCATCGGCATCCATCCTGGTACCCCGGGCCAACAGGAAGGGGGTCAGGGGCAGCAGCAGCACTTCCAGTTCCCGCCATCCGCCCCCTCCGTCCACCTCACGGCAGGTGGGGAGCAGGTGACCGCTACACCGCTTACTCCAACCGCCGCCATGCAGGTAGAAATGTCGTTTCTTATTTATAACTTGTATCTACACTTACCTGAAGAATTTTTGTAGTATTTTAAAGATTGTCTATAAACGTTGGCGCATTTTTTTACATTTTCATAAAAAGCTAAGTTACTTTTAGTGCAAAATTAAACTGTTGTTGGAGATTTTTCATTTGGTTCTTCCATTCTTTAATACATTTCAAGACATAGTAATATAATAAAATGTATTCCTGGTAATCTATCTAAAATTGTAGGTTACGTCGAGATGCTTTACCTGATCATTAGTGTAAATGAAATATTTGAACTGTATCTCAAGCATAGTATATTTTTATTCCTGCATTTTTATTGTGGTTTTTGTCAGTAACAAGCCAAACCAACACCATGTTGCTAGCAATGATGTACAACTTCATAGTTATGTTGACAATCCACCTGTATAATACAATATATTTAATGTAACCAGTTTTCATTACTGCAGTTAGGATCAAATAAATGGTATTTTGCAACCTGCAATTTCACGAAAAGTATCATAAAATGCGTGCTTTTCCATTGACTACCATTATAACCGCTACTTACCTTTTCCATATAGTGATATTTAACCTATTAATGACGGCACTAGCATATAACTTGTAAAATACATAAATATATAATTATAATATCATATTATATAATGTAAAGTAATAATATAAATAAATTTTCCCTAGATTTAGATTTCTTAATGTATTTTGATTACCGTTATAAATAATATGTATCTCAAAATATTCGGATTATGATTAAAAAATCATACCGGTAATCGTTGTAGCCGGCCTATATGGAATAGCCCCGGATACTGTTTATATTAATTTGTATCAATTTAACACCAACATGAGTCTGTTATAAATATTGAAAGGCAGGGTAAATGATGTCCAATAATAGAAAAATACTTCTATAGTACAAATATCTTTAATACATTTGTCAATTATTGTATCCATTTGTTTCATTATAATATACGATATTTTTAATTCTATAAATCACTTGTTAAAACACGGGTATGATTGAATGTGTACAGTTTATACTTATTATAAAATAAGACTTTGACAGTTGCCAATTGCAATAATCATGTTTGTCGGAAATATGTCTATCCATTTTTTACCACCAAAGAATGAAACTGTTAAAATATCCATTTTGAATTATTTGAAATATTTTATTCATGGTGAAATCTACCATGACATTTTAAATGATTTAGTTTTTCGCGAATTTAGAATGTAGGGATGACGCCCACTAACCTCTAGTAAATATTATGTGCAATATGTCAAATCTTGTATTTGATTTTGGGGATATTCAATTGTTACAGTTATTTAAATAGAATAGTTCAGTTTGGATTTTAATATTATCTTTAATTTGGAAATTTAATGTATCATTATGTAGTATTTATTAAAACTCTAATATTACCCTCATATTTCTTTAGTTGAATTTGATCAGTACTTGTTTAATTGGTGATTATTGATACTCACTGTATTACATTTCAATCATTAGCATTTGCGGCTGGTGAGTTTATATCGTTATATTATGTTTCATATAATTAATAAATATCCCCTTTTAGCTCATAATACTACAAATCTTGGGTTTATCTAACTCCTTATTGTTTTTTATACCTATTTGCTTATGTTAGTCCTATGTTATTTTCCTAATGCTAGTCAATTGTATAATATTAATGGTTCATTGTGTTAATTGTCATCGAACGTGAGGCTTCTTGTACCGTATTTATTTATTGAAAGATTTTATTGTGGGCAATGTTTTGTCTCTTTATCAGCAACATGGTGTAGTATTATATTTCTGTATTGATGGCTGCGTTATGTATATGTATGTAATATGTCTATGTATGGTCAAGTGGAAATTTATAAGATTGAACTAGGCTACATTGTTTTTATATTTTAACCTGGCAAATGATAATATATATTGTATAATAATAAATAAAATAATGTAACAGTCAAATGTTTCCATTTATATTCGTATTATTTTATTATAAAAGTTTCGTTATTTTCTCTACAATTATTTTTCACATATTCAATGAATGAGAAATATTTAGCTAAGTACATTTAAATTTATTTGTTCACTGTCAATTATTATGAATTGAACGTGACTCTGTTTGTTTGCTTCGATAATTGTTTATTTTGAAAATGTATGAGTAAATAAAAACTTGCAACAGTTTAAATCGTAAGGAGACATTGTTAAAAGCAAGTGATACTAAACCAGCCGGTCGCATCACCCTCGCCCGCACCACACAGAACATGGCGAAGGGTCTGTCCCAGATGACCAGCGGGCTGGGCGGTAGTGGGGGAGCCCAGGGAGGTCTGCAGACACCCGGTGGGGACATGCCGGGGTCCTCTCTGCTCACCAATCTCGGCGAGAATCTCAGCGATGTGGCCGCCCAGGCAACCAACCGGTTCTCGGAGTTCATGGGTAAGTAGAGCTGACCTCGCATCAATGTTGGGTAAAATCGAGCGTATAAATATTGATTATTATGTAATCATTATTATAATTAATTATGAGATCGACTCAATTCTGATATTCGAGAGGAAGATCATTAATTTGTCGTGATCTCTTCAAGGGTAAATTCTTAGATTGCGAGAAATTTCTGGAATACTGTCATGAACCTTTTATATCTATTGATTTTCTTCCATTTACTCTGTCGTAGTTTGTGAATTGTTAGTAATAATTACAGCATTATAAACAAAACTGTAAGAATTTAACAACTATTTTCTAAAAATAAGCGTAGGCGCGATTCTGTGTTAGTTACAATATTCAATTTAGATTAGACATATTTTTCATATTATATTGAATAAATTACTTTTTTATTTGTCTTCAAAACAAGTTTGTATACAACTTACAGTGTATTACCTATATTATAATAAAATATGCATGAAAAACAAATCATGATACATATAGTATACAGTTTGTTTAACACTTCTACATAATATTTCACATGTTCATTAAAATAATTATTGTTCTATAATTTTCATTATAAAATGTATTATGACGAGAACATGAGTTTTAATTATTAGATATTTCCAGGATCGATTTATACCAACATTAGTGAACTGCATGCGAGTCACAGATGGTCAATCTCTTCTTGCTTTAGTCAAATATGTATGGTAGATATAGATTGCATGCTTCGACATTAATATTCACTTCGTACAGAGTAAGCATGGTTGTACATAACTATGTGGTATTATCATATTATGCGAGATGCTAGATTTAAAATATATTTGTAAATTGTCTTTATACTTTTAATTGTTATTGCTGATTTTGTTTTCCGTTTTTACTTAACAATAAGAATTAGACAGAACTATTCTGTAACAGGTTTTATATGTTATTCCTAAATTCAATCAATATATTTGCCTATATTATGTTCAAGAAAGCATAATCCTTTTAAAAGCATTCTCAGACAGCATTAGAAAGCTTTTTTTATATATTCTATTCAAACGTGATAAAATTACATATCTAATCCCTTACTTCATGTCAGTGATATAACAATACCGACCCATATAACCTGATTTCAACCCTCATTTAGACCGAAGCTGGGACTCATGGAGGTTTTCTCTTTCGTCATCTAGTTTTCAATATCTTCTTCGTATGTTTTTCTTTTTCTTCCTCTACCACCTGCTTCCCTACTTATTTGCTTATGCTTGTCTTCTCTATCTGTGATAAAGTGTTTAACGGATCTGTCCTTGATTAGATTAATTAATCTCAAATATGTATAAAGAAATGTCTGTGATGGTTACAGTGAATTTGATAATATAAAAAAATTAATTAATTCTCCAAATAGATTCCATTCTATATGTTAAAATATAAATTCCACATCTCGGCAGCATATTTCTATGAAACACTATGAACCAAATGGTTGCATTAAGTAAGAACTAATTTTGATTTAAATCAGATTATGTCACATCACCGACCATCGTTACAATAATTGATATTTGCTTCATCGATGTCAATTTTACTATTTGCTCTAATTTTGCATTTTTATTATCATAATTAAATATTTCACAGGATTTGAAAATCAATTCTGATAATTTAGTTATTTTTCTCAACTAGTCTATGTCCATAGTCTTAAGTTCTCTTTCGTGTAAGGAACTTTAGAGATTGACCGTATACGCCTTGTTGTGGCTTCTCTTTTGTTCTTCCAGAAGCGGACCCGCCAGTTAGACGCATGTTTTGGTGGTTATTCCCTCTTCTAGGTTCTAATCACAGTCGGCCTCGTCTTATTCGTGAGTTAACATCGAAGATGGATAATAGTGGAAAATATGATGCATTGTTTCTAAGTCGAGCTAGACTGAACAGCAGGGTCACACAAAGCATGGGGAGAAGCGCCTAATGAGACTTCATTTAATTATTTTCCTTTAAGCCTGCAAGTCTGTACGTGATAGTATATGCATGTAAAGAGCTTTTCGTTTGACTTTTTTCAAGTCATTATTAACCATAATGTATATTTTAAATGAAACAAAATGCCTCTCGAATTCTGCACTGAATCGACGGATATTTTAACTAGTAGTAATTAATATCACTCTCGAGTCACTACGATGTCAATTCCTATAATATGGTATATCCTCCATTTAAATGTCTCGATGTAATTATATCAGGAATGCCGCTGGTATGATTTGACTAACCTCTTTTGTACATCATAGTATAAATACCTATATACGTTGTTATCTCCACGGCCAGCATTTATGTCATTATTTTCGTTTGATTGCCTGATAATTGCCATGGCTATTTTGTCGTGTTCTGCTTATTTCTGCGCTGATGTTGGTTGACTCGAGTGGTAGACTGGACGACGGTTATGTCAATTGTTTGCTCTACCTAGAAATCTATATTTCTGTGAGATTTTCACCCCCCGTCTTCAATTCAGTTCTAATGTTGAAAATGGAAATGGAAATGTTCTCATTCCAAGTTTGTTTTAATGATACAAAGTGTTCTCTATATAATATCAATTATATGTTATATAATAGATAATTTGCTATTAATATTGTTGTTTATTTTTCCACACACATGTTTATCGTTTTAAAGTTTACTTTGTGTAGAATTTGGTGTAATTTTATTGAGATTTATTTGAAGTTGGAGTTAAATTATTTTATCTGAAGAGTGCATTCACTGTATTTAATATTGAATTGACAAACATATTTCGCTAACGTCTTCATTTTTTGTATGCTACATTTTATTTAAAATTTTTTTATTTTTTTTTGATAGTATATGAAACATTTCTGCTTATATTTCAATGTAGCCAATAAACAGCCATCGTCAATCAAAGCCAGCAAGCCCCACGCGCCTTTAGGTGAGTTCCTTTATCGATTAACCGTATTCGTTTATTATTAATGTGGCATAACATCGAATAACAGATAATTCTAACAGATCTAATTTAACTATTACATGGTTTTTATGCTTTGATTACAGTTCCCGACATTGTAGCATATAACTTCTCATCAATACGAAAAAAATCAATCTCTCAACATTCCTCAGAAATAGGTTTACATTCTATTTTTATTTCATTTTATAAATGTTTTGCTTCTATTGATCTTTGGGATCAAACAATTGTGTAGGTAAATCAAAGAAGAGTGTGTTGGAATTTGAATCCCAACATATAATATCGGGTTGTCAACTTTCAAAAAGAAACATGAAAAAATCACTGTAATAATTTTACACAAATATCTATTCCAAAATGTGAAAAATTGTTAAGAAAATATTACATCAATCCTTGGATTTAAAAGTATTTACATATAAATCGTTAAAAAAATCAACTAAACTTTGGTTACCTATATCGATGACATGACTGCAGGTAACCGCAAGTCGCTGGTGGAGAAGTCGACTCTGGTGAAGCACGCGACACATCTGATCAAGCAGCGGGAGGCTCGAGGACTTCAGTCACAACCCTCGGTCGAGCAGCAGCGAACCAATGCGCAGAGGTAAGTTGTGCCGGACACAAATTTCCAGTTCAGTTGGATAATTATCAATAATTAATTGATCATATTTCGAAATATTTTATGAAAGTTGTCAAAACTGTATATTTATTTGAATGCAAGTGATTAGGATGGATTTACAAAATTAAAAATCGTAATATCGATTAATTTATTATAAAAAATTTATCTTAAATTTATAAAAAAATAAATTATAATGAATGCAAAATAAACTGCCATGTGATGGATTTCTACATTTTTCGCTGAGATTGATATTTTTACTGAAATATATTTTTTTGTAATAATAATTTCTCACTTAATTCGGGACAAATTTCGTAGCTTTCTCAGAAATTTCAGAATGTCATGAAATATACCCGGCATTTTATACGGTTTGGGGGCCTATACAATACTTTATTATTTATTTAGTGCTTTATTTTATATTTAGCACTGCTATAGATATTTAAACTCTGTAAAAGCTATTAAAAAAATCATGTTTATATGTCGATCATGTTAAATCATAATTATCCAAGAAATCATTTAGTACTTTACATTGTTTTCAAATATTTTTTGAAATGTTTCCTTTTTTGATATTTTGCTTAATTGAGAGCAGCATTGATAAAACATTAATTATTATTAAAAAGTGCCACTTAGTCATAAAGTAGCTTCTATACACTAATTAAATAAACATTATATACAGGCCTTTTCAATCTAGAAGAGCCCCTATATAATATATATAACCGGGCCCCTAGTCATACAAACACTTCCCCCTTTACGAAATTTGGTCAGAATGGTTGGGGTCATTTATTATACTCTTGAATATCATACAAGATATACAACATCATAAAATCCTCCCCTCAGATTCTTACTTTTATGGATATATCAAAACTGTTCATCGAGTGATAAATTTAGCCTTCGCGTGTTCGTTTGACACTCTGATTATACTTGAAACAAATTTAAAACCATTGTCTACAAAGTCTGTGTGACAGTTTTGAAAAAATCTTTGAATGTTTAAATATGGGGAGACATCTTAGAAAAAGTTGGAAAATGTGTTCTTTTCTTCTCTCAAAAGCATAGTAAAAGAGAATGTGGTTAAGGATGCCTCGAGAAATGTGGTCATGGAAGTGGAAAGACTTGAATAAATGATTATACTTCGTTGGCAGTAAAAGAAACATTTTCTGTTCTACCTACTAAGAAAGAAAAAATATTTTAAAAATTAAAATAATTTACTTAATAAATTGATAATTCGAATAGTTTCAGAAAGATTGAAATGGTTGAAAATGAAATGTTACGTTGATATTAATTGTAGCGTACATCGTTTTTAATGAATATATTTATGATTTTTTTCTGTATTATCTTAATCTTTGTAATTGTTGTGTTTTTAAGTTTTTAGCATTTGTATGTGATTGGCACGAATTTTATGTAAAATTAACTTTTCAATTCGTATGAGTCAATTGATTAACGGTGCACGTACACGTTGCTTCTCTACTCTCTACCCCCGCTCAGCGCACAAAATCAGCTCTTCCTGAAAGAGGTAGTCCACTCGGTATTGGACGGACGGATGGTGGGCATCATGAACCGGGGCCGGGTCAAGAAGCTCATGGAGGACGAGAATTATCGCAACTTCGTCGTTTCTCGACTCAACACTAACCTGGAGAAGAAGATTGCCGACCCAGAGCAGCACATTGAGGATGTGGTGAGTGTGGGCAGGTCCCAGGAGTCTGTTGGTCTATAGCTGCATTTAGAAGATGTCCGCGAATGTGAAAGTCCAGTAATAGACTATTTCAATATATTTTTGAGTTGTTAACTTTTTTTTTATAGTTTATATTTTGAAGAACAATTTTTTTTAATTGGCTTCTATGCTTTTTACTTTTGTGTTTAGTGTTTTATCTTTATTTTAAATTATATTTTGTATATTATATCGATACATTTTGAAAGGAAAGTTCGACTTTTAGAAGTGTGCATTTTTTTATTTTAATTACTTTTATAAATATAATGTACTTTGAAATAATATGATTATTAATAATTACATAATATGATATAGTTTGATAACTGCATTTTGATGTTTAAAAAGATGTGTTTAAATAAAACAAACGAGAATCGAATAGTAGGCAATCGAGAATTGGTTATGAATTTTTTAATGCATTTTATACATAATTGTATTTTTATTAAAAAATATTTTATCTTTTAAACTGATACAAAATATTCTGTAAATATAGGGAACTCTAAAATGACCCTAGAATTGTCAATTTTATTTTATGCAATCACAACAAAGTATTATAAAAAGCGCTTTTTTGTTGTCCAATAAAATTAGTAACCTTTTGTAAAGATTTTTATTTAAAAATATTTAAAAGTTCCTTTACGTTGAATGAAACTTTTAATTAGTACGTCTATGTATCTGTTTTAATCATCTTAATAAATGTTTATATTCACATTAATATAATTTGTTATAATGTTATCCGTCTTGAAAAACCCTGAACAGTATTATATTGGACATACAATTATTTTTAACTAATCCAAAGTGTGATACAACTCAATAAAAATCGTATTGAAACAAACAATAATTTTGAACAAGAGTTGATTATCTTCAGAGACCAGTTTACGTCTAGCTCCAAAATATTCGGTTAGAACTTTCATTGGTCACTTACGTCTTTACATTCTTTCTTCTAAATAATGAATATTATTGTTTATGTTTCCCTATATAATTCACTGAACTTTTTAACTGTATAATATTAAATGTTGGTATTTCAATTTGTCCTCCACTCCCGGCTAATTAGTCTTCCAAAACCGCCCGATACTGCTAGGATTGAATTATCCATTCACTCTCCCCTCAATCTTCGTCTGTGTTTGTGATATTTCCCTTTAGAAAATTATTTTTACCTTTTTGTTTCGTCTGATATTTTATTTCCCTCGTATATCATCCTTCCAATATTTTCATGTGTTTCCAATGACAATAAAACGATGGGCACTTTTTTATCCAATATTTAGTTGAAAAATCCACTCTAGCCTGTTAATCATTATTAGAAAAAATCATGTAAATTGAGTTTAACATTATGGTATAATCATATGGGACATTAATGTAAAATAATCATTTGGGAGACATACAGCTCCTCCCTCCAAGCCTTTGATTTTAAATGTAATTTTCCAATGAGTGTAGTGCATTGGTAAATCAGTACGTCATTAAGTCAAATTAATCAGAATTTAGTAGTTATCAAATAATATGGTTTTAATTAAAACGTTTTTTCCGAAAATCTTATAAATCTGAAGCAGTGTTCTTACTTCTTACTATCTATTCAGTAGTTATTAAAATTTCAGAATAAACTTCTTTTGACTAATGTTAATATAATTAATATGTTGTCGCATTAGATCTGAATGTAATAACTTATTGATCCGTAGTTCGAGACTTTTTTTAAATCGTTTTCAACTCAATTATAAAGTGTAGACCATTTTATTTTATTAGTTCAAATAACAGAACTCCACTATCAAAGTCACTGACTCTCGTTCCCTTTCTTCCCACCTCCGCGGCAGCCGCTTGTGAAGAAGGGGGTTGCCAAGGCGATGGCCTGGTTGCTGGGACTGATTGTCAACGGTCTGGAGGCGAGCTGTATGAACCGGGGACTGGGGGGGATGGGTAGCGCCTTCATGCTCCTCGAGATCATTCACACCCACTACCTGGCCACGGGAACGCATCGATCTGACACCTCGCTGGTGAGTAGTGGACCTTTCTTGGTGATCCTTTTTGCCTGTTTAATAGTGACCTTCTGTCCACCGTGCCTTCCATGTGTTGTTTGTTGATCATCTGCTGGGGTGACCACTTACCGATAAATAATATTTAATCTTAATTATCTAGTTATTTATGCTATTCTACTTGAAAAGCCTGGTGAAAAATAGGTTAAATATTTAAAATAGAAGGAGAAAATCTGTGTTTTATTCAGTATAAAACTTGTGTAAAAAGTTTGTTTAACTATTTTCATGAATGTCGAGTGAAAAAATACTTTTGGAAGTGGACCCTTTGATAATCATCTTTTTAGATCTATGATTATTGCATATTATAATATTATTATCCCATAAACTTCATGATTTTGTAAAAATTCAAAAAACGCTCCAGATGCTTCATATTGTAATAATACGTAGTTAGTTAACATTCTGGGTATATTATATTGCTCAACATTTTTACTATTACGTCACATTGAATTGTGGATCAAAAGATTTTGTTGTAGATAATTATTGTGATTTGAGTGAATTTTCATCTGTTACCTTCCCTTGTTCTGGGTAATCTGATGCCTAATAAACTGTCCTTTCAAGATGAAAGATAATAATGTTTTATCTCCGGTGTTACTATTAATATTTAAGCATTTTTGTAAATAGAAATCGCAAGTTTGTTCAGTAAACGATATCTAAGAGAATATATGATTTATGATAGGAAAATATACTGCGCAATTATACAGGTCTACTTTTAATAATTATCAGATTTTTGTAACTTCTAAACTTTAACGATTTTTTTAATTGATATTATAACGAGTTTTGTAGGAATTCTGAAAATCTTTAAAAATTATAATCTTATAAAATGTGTTAAAAAGTACTTTTACTCATATTAGAAAAAATCATATCTTATATTTTATATGTGTAGATTTCTTAATCTATAAATATCAACGTAGTTTTTTTGTTAATAAATGTATTGGTTTTTTTTGTGTTGTCATCTTATGGACTAACTGCAGCACTGTTTGAATATTTCAATTCAAAACATGAATTCATAGTTGGTATTAAATTACATAATATATTCCTCGACTGAGAACGTGTTCCTAATTATTCTCATTTTGTTCCTATATTTACTCCCTTTCCAGAACAGTTCCCCATTCGGTAGTCAAGAAAGTATATCACGAAGGTCGGATGACAGCAGCATGGTATCGGCAGTGAGTAAGTACTCATTTCGTGTTCAAAGTTACTACTGTGATGGTCGAAATATCTTTAATAGACCGATTTATGCTGGAAATTCTTTATAGTAATTAAGTTGAATTTTGTATAATAACGAAATATTTTGCAGAATGAACTGCGAAACATATATCGTTAACTTAAATCCATTTTAATTATTTTTATTTTATTCACCATATTATGCGGTAGGAAGATCGATATTTTATTTTATAATGAAGGTAATTATAAACAGCAATCAATTAAATGGATCAATAATGTTACTACGTTCACTCACAATTAATTGACTGTATTTATATTAACACATCATTATTTGGTTTGAAGTAATCACAATTGCAATAAAGTCTAATATCTGTGTTATTTTTAATTAATTCAGAATATATATTATTTTTGTTATAGTAAGATATCCTTATTTGAAAAATTAGTACTAAATTATTAATTACCGACAATATTGATTAATGGTTAGTCATAATTCATGACCTCATCATGAGAGTGAACAAAGATAAATGGGAAAACAGAATTAAACAGACCTAGTTTAACCTAAACCATTACTTCCGAATGTATTGTTCCCATATCGACAATACTAACGTTTTACTAATATAGTTAACTAATTATACTATCGAAAGGGATTCCATAAATAATTAAAATATATTTAAAATGTAATAAGTTGTCCGACAAAATTAGCTACAGACGTTAATATTGTCTGAACATCTAACTGTGATTATTTTATTTATTGATGATACTAGTATTAATTAAATGTTCTGATTTTTTGACGCTTTTATAAGACCATTCGATTGATTTTTTAATCCAACCAAACGATCGAATGAAATGTTGTTTTTTAATAATTGCAAATCAAAACCAATTTATTACATAAGTGTCAACTAAATTGAAACCATATTATGAAGATGAACAAATCACGTATTAAGGTTAAAACATTTAATTTTCTTGTAATATATATATATTTTATTATTATTATTATTGGATTGTCTTGAATCTGCTAATATATTATAATATATACTTTAATATGTTTTATTGTATAATATACAACATAATATACACCATATTATAAATAACGTGAATATTTAACTCCAACTATTATTATTAACCCATAAGGCTCAACATGCGCTATATATATTTAATGTTGTTACATTGTCTTAATAAATACTAAACAATCATGGTTGCGAAACTGTTTTCGAGGTAATAAACTTAGAAAATAGAATTTTTTAAATATTTTTAGAAATGATTCAATATTAGTAGAATTAAAACTTCTCCTGATTACAAACAAGCCTACCATTGTCTTCTATTTTTAGCGCCAATCTCTAAATTATATAAAATAGGCTCTATAGTATAGTTGTCAAAACGTGGTTAGTTAAAGGAGGTGGAGTGTTCTCCTCCCTTCTGCTTCAATCCCACTATAAGTTTACTGAGGATCCATCTTCTCTGTTATTAAACTTACAGGATTACACTGCTTCTTTTTAACTTTCCCTTTATTTGTAACTTTAGGTTTGAGCCTAGTGCGAATATTTCAAAGATCATTTGAAAGTAAGACTTCATAAGATATTGATTTGTCAGACTAATTTATGTTCCTTTTCAGCGATTTGTTTGTTTTGTTTCGCTATACCCTACGTTTACGGTCATATTTGTAATCAGACTCTTCTTTGTTCATTTTATAATAATTGTTTATCATTTATAGATTTTCTACAAGACAAATTCATTAATTTTTTGACTAATAAAATCGTTCCCCTATTCTGACGTCATTTTGTAGAATGAAATTGTGATCTGATAAGTTATCTTTATTTTGTGTACGATATGGATCTTTTTTTGCGATAATAGTTCAGCTATTTATAGTAATTGTTTTGATCAATAAGCCACACTATATATTATTTTAGTTAATGTCCTCCAAGTTCGTTTTATTCGACTGTCAAGATAAGGTTGAAGCTTTTAAGTTGCATATAATGCTATTAATTTGCATATAATTTTGAAACATTGATTCCTTAGCTTTTAATTACACTAAGATTGTACGCAATTTGTTTAAATATTGAATCTTTAAATATAATCATTTTATATTCAATAAAAATAAATAGCGATAACCAAAGTGTCAAACTTTCAAAGAGTTACCTTATACCTAAATAAATACTTTATTCTGCGGCACGCTGCTTACTTTCACTGAAGTTGTTCAATCTTGATGATTGTTGCGGCTGCTAGCGGTTTTTTTTTAAATTGTGTTACATTCTCAATCACTCACTCCAGCCGGCTGGTTTAAGGAAGCGACTAGGGAACTGAGACCTCCCTCCCAAACTACGAACTCTGTCAAGCATCGTAACAGTACAGGTAAGGGTGTTTATCGGGACTCGTGAGTAAGCTCCATCTTTTCCGCAGGGAAGGAATATCTGTCTTGACACTCACCGATGTAGCCGAATATCACCACTCCTCTCCTCTGCACTGCACTGCACTGCACATTCATCGTTGTCATTGCGTTTGTTATTGTCTGTTCTGTTTGCCGTTAGTAATTGTTATTTTCGTTCTATTTCTTCAAAAGTGTTTTTAATTTATAATGATGCAGTTGATTGATTGTATTCCTAGCTGCACATTAGTCCCTGCTAATGTGTGTATTTTGTCATTTTATATAATGTCTTCAGGTTTGTTTCCATACATATAGCTTATTACCCGTTGTCTTATTCTTAATATACTTATAATGTCGAACATTTTTTTTACTGAATCGTTATTTATATGTTATGTTTTATTTATATAAATATAATACAGTGCCTCCTAGCATGTCCTAATTTGAAAAATGTAGCTCGAATTCCCTAAAATTTAATCAAATTCTTAAAAATCACAACTATCTTTCTCCAAAAAAATTAACAACATTTTTAATATTGTTTCAGTATGACGTATTAATCTTTATTCTTAATTATATCGAACCTTCTTCCTTGCCATAATGTTTTTGGGTTACAGACATCACTGATTATCTCCTTATCAGTTGTCTTTGGGAGCATCAGCGAAGCGACTCTGCTGATATGTCATCTGATGACCAAGCGTTATGTCTTTGATTCATAAAAAACTGCTTCATTATGGGAACCTATAAATTTGTGGAGTCGAATTTGTCTCAATTGAAAGAATAACATTTTGAAAAGTTGGGTAAGGTCTACTCGTAGAATCCTGGATTTGTGATTTCAAAAGAAGATCCAGGATTTTTCGAGGTAGAAGTTCGTTGTTACCAATCATTCGATACTCCAAAAGTCACAGAAAAATAAATTCTTACGTACTCGTCATTAGTAAATAAAACTAAGGAATTTCATCTGCTGTGCAATTAGATGAAAGCTGTCATTGTGGCGCCTTGTGAAAATGCAGCAGTTGAGCGACAATTACTTAAAAATGGCAGTTGTCTTGCCAAACAAACAGTGAAATAGTTGATGGTCACAAAATCTTGTATGTTGGTCAACAGTTGTATGACTGTCAACCAAGAGTTACTCGATCTTACGTTTTCGGCGCATCAAAATCATCGCCGATGCGTTCCAGAAAAAGAATGAGCAGAAGCAGAAAGGAGGCAGAAAAGGATTTCATAAACAGCTTTCTAAAACATTAAAGAAAAAAATGTCCACTATTGAAAGTGATTCAAAAGAGACAGGACAGACTGTGGAATTGTTGAATTAGCGAGAGAATTTCGCGAAAGTTATTGAAGAGCTTACAAAAAAGCGATTGATTCCGAGAAAAGGAGGATGTATCAGCGAATGTATCGAATGATGTTCTCATGCATAAAAGTGCAGAATTGGAAAATCTGCAGATTTTTTAAGCCGATTGTACTATTTAATTATTTTTTACTTTTTTAGAAACGCTAAGATATTTCTCAATGCTTCTTGTTTATTTCAATGATTCCTTGATATGTCATAATTGCTTCTTAATTTAGTACTAAACATGCATTTTAATTGCTAAATATTAAAATGATATGTTTATTACTCTTACTTGTATTTCTTTATTGGCGTTTTATGCAAATAAGACAATAAGTGAGTTTTGTAATAAATGATATAATCTATAATTCCCAAACATTCACCGTGATTCCTGAAATTTGTGAAAAATCATGCACTTATAATATTATATTAATTTATTTTTAATTTAAAAGAATGTTGTTAAAAAACAAGTACGGTAATTATTATTCAATACACATAACAGAGACTAATCTTCTTTTTTCATTTTTTGTACTAAACCTATTGTTTATTGAAAAGTACCTTTCAATTGTTTTGCTTGTTCGCATGTTAACTTTCAGTAGAATATTTACTACTGAAATCACACCATAATCGTAATATTTAACATGTGTTATGCTGTTAAGCCTTCTAATCGCATGACATTTACATAATCGTGTCACTATTTTTCAAGTAAAGTCATCTAAAAATATTTTTTTAAAATATTGTAAAATATTGATAGTTTCATAAAAGTTAAACATCATAAATATAGCGGTAAAATTAGTCAAATAAAAAACACGTTCTGTTAAATACAAACTGCAGTGAATAAAAAATACAAGTAAAACGATACAACATTTAATAAAAACTTAGTTTACCTAACCAAATCAACTAAGTAACAAAAGATGTCTGGATTTTTGAAGTAAACTTTAGTTGACAAACTAGATTTATAGTGTTTTAATTATATTGATTATATATTATAATATATATTGATCTTCATCACCTGGAACCGTTGTAAGATATTACGAGTGTGTTCCTCTCTTCATGCCCACACACCCTCTAATCCCCCGTCCTCCACCCTCTGTCACAGGCGGGCCAACAGGACAATCAACACTGCCCGCCAATGGAGAGGAACAACCGGACCTGAACTCTGATAAATCTTCCACCGGTTCCTCTCGTACCGGAGATAGTGAGAGGGGAGAGGGCAGCAAAAAGATCCACAGGATCAATAGCTTCGAATCTGATCCGTCGGAATTCTCCAGTGAGTGTATCTGTCTGTCTTTCTCTCTCTCTTTCAGATCTTTTTTATCAGACAACAGTATGTTCAATTAGTGTGAGGAAGGATTCTCACACAACTAAAAGTCTTGCATTTTTGGACCTGTCTTGAAAAGTCTTGATTTTTAGCAAACAGTGATTAATGGTCTTGAATAGTTTTGATTTTCAGCTGACAGTTAATGCAGAATTTTTCTATAGATTTTTATGTTGTTTGACATTTTAACATAAGTACAAACTATATTTTTCTTCAAACAGCATACTTTTTAGAATATTATCTCCTTTCTACTTTAGTTTGGATTCTGAAGATGACTGGTGGAACTGTACATAAATTTGATTTTTTTAACTAAGTAAGTATGCAATTCATATTATATATAACAAGTAGATGAAGGAGTGTTAGCAGTTCTTGCGTCAAATAATTGTTCTTTCTCATGGACAAGCCACGGTTGAAAGAAGCTTTTCCGTTAATAAAGAGGGAGCTTCTACCAACTTGTCAGAGGAGGCACTTGATTCAAAACGAGTGATCATCAACCACGTGAAGAAAGTGGGTGGGGTGGGTGGGCTGAAGAATGTAAACATTACGTATTCACTTCTTGCGTCCGCAAGTTCAGCACGAAATAAATATGCTTTCTACTTGGGCGAAATTAATCGAAAATCGAAGACAAAGAAACAGCTGAAACGCAATGCAGATGCTTCGAAAGAAATCCAGACATATTGAGGGAGAGCAGAAGTCGTTGGGAAAAGATGCAGACAAACTGGCAGAAAAAGCAGAATTTGATTATACAATCAAATGCACTGAGAAGGTCATCCAAAGAAAAGGTGTATACATTCAGATGATCAGTAAGGACATCCGGAAAAAAATTGCTGACCTCTAAGACTAAAAGGTAATAGACAATAGAATATATGCATTTATTGAAAGTTGAAAGCACTTATCGAACTCTAAAAGGGAAGAATTTGCTTTGCGTATAAGTGTAAGTAAGAACCCTGGTAAGCCGTATTATGTTAACTTTTTTTTATAAAGTGGAAAAACAAAATGTGTAAAAATAAACCTAATCCGGCATTGATGGTAAAGTAAGGTTAACAAGAACAGGAAACGATTATGAAATAAAATCGAAATAACAATGGAAATTACAACTAATCGAAATTAGTTGAAAAAACCGAAATCGCCCCGCAAGCTACTATTAATTATGTTACGTTGTTTCCACTCAATTCGTCGACGATTGATACAATTATTCCCCTGGCTTGTGCAATTCAATTAAAATGTTATACATGTGCATTACAGATATTGCACAATCAAGATATGACAGCCATCAGATAAACTACTTTTAAAACATTAAAATGTAGCCAATTTTTACTATTTAATGAGTTGATGGTACTGCTGGGTACATTTCTTGGTTTTCAATTATGTGGGAGTCACTTAATCAAGAGAATCTTATGAAATCTGGAAATGTCTTGAAAAAAACGTTATTTATATTATTTAAATGCTTCGATCTTTATATCCCAATATTTGCAGATAATAATATTACGCGTTTTGTTTAAAATTATAATGAAATTGGAGATATTTGTTGTTATTATAAATATTATAAATATGAAGTTGTATGTGTTTTTTATTTATTTGGTTTGATTTGTTAATTATGTATGATTAGTATAAATTTCATGTGTAAATTATATTATTATTAATTTATAATAATATAAAACTAAAAGTTAATTTATTTATATATGTGGAACATTTTATTATAGCAATGAAATGTTTTTATTGAATTTGTTTTCATTACATCGCTGCACATTCTGATTCAAAGATTTAATTATATTTACAAACCGCTGCAACACCTCGTCATTGATTTAGCATAACAGATGTATGCTTATTTCATTTTAGACACTTTTCTGTAAAGTGTATTTTTTTATCGTTTTGCAAAAAGTAGACAAAATGAGATACGCCAGTTATGCAAAACATCGACAAGTCCTGTTTTAACCTACAAAGTGGCTGTCAATAGGGGGATGGGGTGTAGAAAATATATCCACATTCGTTCATAAACTCTTCCGTAAAATGTAGTCGTCTAATTGAGATGATATTTTCAATTATGAACAGAACTGCATAATGTCGATTCCTACAAACTAATTTTCAGTGTTGTCCAATATTTTTGTGTTCATCGAAATATACGGTGAGTAGTATCATCAAATTATTCTTAATATTTAGTTTGAAAGTATTTCGTGTAATTTTGTTCACTTTACTTATATTATATTCTAAAGTATTTTATAATATCATTGTACTCCCAACCATTTGCACTATTTTCAAAAAAATTCTTCCATTGATAAAATATATTTCAAAAGTATGAAAATCAATGGTAACATTTGGCCCAATAACCATCGCTAACACCCCCTCTCATGTTCCCGACCCCACATTAGCCCGGTCACTGCAGCAGCAAGGGGGAGCAGGGGGGTCCTCAGGCTCCAGTCCTGCCGCCCTGCCACGTACCACCGGGCTAGTTCCCTCGACCTCTATCAATGGCAAGTCACGCTTCAACCGGGGCTACCGCTACCTCCAGGGACGACTTGTCAAGGTGAAACTCTCGCTCACTCCCTCACAGGGGCTTCCAGCTCTCTTCCTTCTGTCTTCCTTCCTACTGTCATGTACAATCTGAAAAAGTCAGGATTTTTTTGAAGTTTTATAAAATGATGATATTATATTTGTTATCTTTTCTTTTTTATTATTTTTTAATTATATTAATAAATTTTGTAATAATTAACTCAATTCAAATTCAATTAACTCATTAAAAAATAGAATTCTGTAATAAATTCCATTTATTATACAGGCTGTTCGCGACCGGAAAAACCAGAAATTGGGTTTTTTTTCATTAAAAAACGGGAAACGGATGTACAACGGAGGTACATTCTTTACAAATGAATATTTTTACGATATTGTCTGTATTTTTATTATGCCAAATGCATTTAGCTTTTTAACGATGGCAAACAACCTTGGACATTACTTTTATTTGGCAATATAATATTTTGGTACTACAATACATCCTCTCTTTTACACAACTTCCATCTTTCGTTTGATTTTTCACTAAAAGGCGTTTTCTTGTCTCCAACGTTTCAGCTGCATAATATAAAACATGTCCGCACTTTGCCCCCATTCATTCCTCTTTAACCCACTTCTCAGCCACCTTTAAATGTTGTGCTATTATATTGTCTTTTTTGTACAATAATTATTGTCCTTTTTCTATATAATTGCTATCATTAAATATTATTTTCAATAGGCAATAAATAAATTTTTTAAAACTCTAGATACACCTTCTAGTAATAATATTATGTTCGGTATGATATACATTACTTTTTAAAATGTTATGATATTATTTTTAATGAAATAATTTACACAACAACATAATTTATAATTATCAATATCATAATTTGGCTATATTGAGCATTATATTTAGATAACAATTTGAATTTGTGCAGTTTGATATAAGAAAATGTATCAACTAAAAATTGTTGATTTCGTGTAATCCTTTCTCTATAGTTTACTATAATAAAAACAGCAAACGGCTCTACCGACGATGATTTGAAAATAACAAAATAATTTCAATATTTTAAAAATTAAAACCTAAATAAATGTTTTGGCCTTAAACTATTTTATCGTTGAACAATTCCTATTTTTGTGACAGATGTCTTAATTACAATAAAAAAAAATTAAATTTGCTATACAAAAAGTTTCATCAGATACACTACATATATTATTTTAGTAACGTCATATTTTGATTGTAAAAAATCAATGGCAAATATTGGATAATTATTATATTGTATTCGTGTTTTTACGTTAACTAATCAATATTATCACTTTTCAAGTGAACTATTCCACCATTTTAGAAGCGACTGTGTTATATATAAATTAAGTGTATAATATTATATGCGTTAACATAATATGTTTTATCATCTTTAATATGTGTGTGTTTCTTTCATTTATATTTATCTATTGGTAGTTTAAATAAACAGGTCATCTCAAAATTTAACGAACTATAAACATTTAGAAAAATCGATAAAGTAAGTAGTATCTACTTCAAACAGTTTCAATTTCTGAATCTTTATATATTTTATTAACTTTTAATAAAAATAATTTTTGTTACTCTATTTACACAATTCAGTTTACCGAAATCTATAAAAATGTAAGTCTGTTTTAATGTCAAACTTTATTAAATAAGGTTTTGTTACGTTTGAAAAATACACACTTTGATATTATCTATATGTTTTTGTTTTTTTAGTATATTAATAAAATAGTTATATGCAAAAATGAGCAGTAGATGTTTCATTTATTATTGATTTTGCCCAATATCAACAGTTCGCTAATAATTAATACTGCATGCATGCTTGAGAAATGCACATGGCCCATCTATTTTAACTATATTTAACTAAACTCTAACTGTTCTTTCTAACCCAATTATTGTGCCCCAACCTACACAACTGAATGTTTAGGTGCCTGTCAGCTTCAGACTTGTACCCAGGACTATATTCAACCACAAAGTAACCGACATAATATCACTATCATTCTAATATCATTCATACTTATTATAATTATAAGCAATCACTGACTGAATTGTTCTTCTTTCTCTTCGTCATTTACATAATATTATCTCGGTTATGTGTATGTAAGTCGTTTTCATAGTATAATATGATGTAAACTATTAATAACAAAGGTTGCTATGCAAATTGCTGCAGAGTTCTTGTCATAAGTAGTTGTTCACCTTATTCTTTTTTTCTGGAAACAAAAAGAGATGTGTTTTGTTCGCGCACTGATTGCGACTTTGATGCATGTACTATGTGGATTGATTTTTTTCGATTTTGTGAAATAAATTTTGAAAGTCTTTTGGGTTTTTTTGCTGTTTGCCATTATTTCATTTTATGAAAAAATAATTTGTTGTAAATGGGTTTTTCATAAACTTTCATAATAATATGCATCAACGTCTATTCATAAACATTCTTATGTATTAGTAGTTATTGTGTTACCGGATTAAAGTTACCCCGAATAAATCGTTTTTTATTGTAAAGCATATTTACTTTTATTTTGTTAATAACATCATTGTTATGCTGGAAGCCTCCATTTTTTCAATTATAATATTATATGGCATATATTTTATTAATGGTGTTTCAAAAATATATTATTGTCTGTATTGCGGTCTTTGTTTAGTTGCAATTATAGTTTTGCATTGGTGTTTGCATACAGTGTTTTGGTATTGAATTTATGTATATTTATTTTGCTATACTTACTCGTCAGTGGAAAGACATCGTTGTCTGTCATGAAATGGGTTATCCTTGTTTTGGAATTTAGCATTTGATATACCATTTCTACCGCCAGCATCAAAACTGTAGTACTTACTCTAAGCTATTTTGAAATCGTAACAGTCAAAATGATAACATTTATTTCAAATAGTTTAATTCGTAGGTAAAAATATGACATAATAACAAAAATTAATATTTTAATATGCCGTATATTATGGCAAACCGAAAGTGAAATGTTTCAAATAAATTATCTTACCAACATCCAATGTATCATCTCAAGGGCATGAGAGGATGATCGCAGTTGAACAATGCAATTACTAAGAAATTACTTTTTTTTTATGGGTGGGTTTATGGTACCGATGAGTGTGTATAAAACCTATGGGCCATTCATTTTAGAAATATGAGTTGATCTGGTGGTGCAATTTAATTTCACATCGATAAATCGTTTTTTATCTCATTACAATGACTTTCCATGTCATACTTAACTATTATACATTAGTGCGGTGTAATATTATTATTTGATCGATCGGCAATGTGTGACAATGCCGCCCTATTTCTCTAAACCACCAATCGGTCTACCTTCATGTCCAAACACTTACGTGCAGGTGAGCACAGCTCCCTCCGCAACGGAAGAGCAGGCCTCGAGAGTCTACTTATTTGAGGCTCTGGTAACCAATGATCGATCCAAGATCTGGAACCATCTTCAGTTCTGGGAGGACGCCTTCCTCGATGCTGTCGGCCAGGAGCGGGACATTGTCGGTGAGTTGGCCGGTGGATGCGCTTCTCTCACCCAATCTCCCTTTGTCGCGTTCAAAGGTGTATTCAATTAATATATACATAGATGAGAAGGTTTCGGGTGTGACATTCGACATGATATATCTGCTTTTTCGAAAAATAGGAATATTCATATTTATAGGTTGAAATAGGATTAATAGATATTGAAAAAGTTTCACTGTATTTATTTTGTCAGGGAATTGAAAAATTATGTGATAGTTTATTACAATTAATATATTCCGAAATAATATGATTTTCTATATAATTTATATCATACGCCGAAATTAATAATTTCAATCAGTATGAATAATATTATGTATTGCCAAAATTATTTATTTTAGCCAGGTGCACGCAAAATACTTAAATGAAAATTTAATCATTTCAATATGGTGTTCATCTCATATCCGATAGATTTTTCTTGATATCATTGCTTTGTAAAAATTTATTTACATAAAAAACTACAGTAGTGGCTGATTTATTTATCATTATTTATTTTGAATTTTAAACTTGAGATCTTTGCATAGATGTTCGTGCTAGTTTACTTTATGTGCCTGCCTCAAAATAACGTTGATTGTCTATTATAGTTCGATACGTTCATTTTATGAGCGTTGGGTGAGACAATTTTATTATTATTAACTACATTTATCATTTAGAGATTGGTACACGTGAAAAGAATGTCAATTGTAATATAACAAAGGTGAGACACTTGTCAAATTTATAAATATTTAAAAAAAATTAACGATGCGGTTAGCCTACAGGCCTAAAGTTTATTTAAACATAATTTACCATGAATCAAGTATCTATTTATTATTAAAACAAAAGATTAGATAGACTCTGTGATAATTTTGCTTTAGCCTAGTAACAAAGTGTAGTTATAGTAACAAAGTGGACAGGGAACGTTGAGACAATCTCACATCGCATTTCAATGGAAATCGATAAAATGTTATCAAAGTGGAAATAACAGAAATTATAAAACATCACCTTACTGAAAAATAAACGAGTATATAATATGAACAAACAAAATTAAGATACACGAGAAGAGCAGTAATTTTTTTGAATATGAGCTACAAGGCACTAACCGGCATAATAGATGTCCTTTTATCAGTGAGATTACGCATCTTGTGCAGAGATTTTCAGAAAATAAGAGAGTTGCGACGGATATTATGAATGTGTGCGTCGGAGCTAAAGTAGAATCTAGAATAACACCTAAATATTTGACTTTTCTGAATGGACTGATTTTGTAATCTCAAATAACAGACACCACGTAGAAGTTTGACAGATTAAGTCGAACTTTTATTTTATTTAGCTAAACTTATGCCATTGCCATCTGTGTATAATTTCATGTAGCCTATTCATTTTATCTGTATCAATAGGTATTAAAACGTTTAGGGTGAAACCTTCATTGATCACTTACTTGTTTGCATAATTTTAGCAACATATTTTTTTATATTTACAAATAACTGTTATGACATCATTAATATTGATTAAAAATGGGACATTTGCATTATTTTTCCTGATCTAATTTTCTTATCAAATTTTATATTCGGAATTGGTGTTTAAGTATATTGATAGAGAATGTTTAACTGGGTAGATTAAATTTTGGTGGGTTAATTTAACTCCACTTCCGACTAAATAGCCTTTCAAAAAAGCGCATGATGCAGCTAGGGCTGACATCCTGACCTCTGTGCCATCATGCAGGGATGGACCAGGGTCCCATGGACATGATAGACCGGTACAGTGCTCTGGCACCGGTCGAGAAGAAGCGTCTGGAACTGGACGAGGATCGCCTGCTTGCCGTGCTGCTCTACAACATGGTCGCCTTCATGGTGATGATGCGGGTGGAGAAGAATGAGGTGCGCCGCAAGGTGCGACGTCTGCTCGCCAAGTCCCACATCGGCTCCTACTACAATCAGGAGATCAATACCATGCTGGACCAGCTCGGCTGCTTGGTGAGTCGTACTCTCCTCTCTCCTCTTCTCTCCTCTCTTCTTCTCTCCTCTCTCCTCTTCTCTCCTCTCTTCTTCTCTCCTCTCTTCTCTCCTCTCCTCTCCTCTCCTCTCCTCTCCTCTCCTCTCC
>JAUZND010042988.1:0-20671 GCA_034780555.1 Coelogynopora nodosa | reverse complement strand
ACATGTTCTATCTATACCTGCTATTTATTGTGTGTTTTTGTGTTTTTATTGTTAATGTTCTATCTCCGGTATTTTTTAAAATTATTTTAATAAACCGATTTTATGATGATGATACTAGGCTAAAATCACACCCAACCCACCCCACTTGGCTTTAACTGGGACGGTTCGATTGGCAATAAGGCAGAGTTCGGACCAGGCCGGTATCAATTCTTGCTCAAATGTAATGGAGTATATTTCGGGCAACACGGGAACTCTAGCTATTTTGTAAGTCTTAATTTACGTATCATTCAACTCCGACATGATCCTATGGAAGTTATGAACTGATCACAATTACCCCTCTTATCGGCCTCATCGTCGATTCAATCCCTGGTGAAGACACCTCAACCGATTCTATGCTAACAATGCATGCAACTCCACCAAAATAATTTTTCGAATCGTCAACAAGAATCCCTTCCACGCCATCAAGCTTGTCTACATCAGGGGAAGCAACTCTACCACCGGGCACCTCAGAAGAAAAAACAATAGGCGAACCTCATGTAAGAGATAAAATTAGAAAGTTAAAACACAGTTAATATTTCCGGGCCTCTACTAGAATGAAGCTTTTCTGATATTGGGCTGTGCGTGCCTTGAATTTAAATTGGCGGCGTTTTCTGAGTTTTTTGTGTGGCATGGTGTGGCGTGGTAAAGCTCGAGGATGTCCGGCATCTCGTTTCGGTCCACTATACGTTTAAAAAAATTGGTCGCGAGAGTCTGTCTACGATAGGCTAAAGTTGAAATATCGTGGTATGGCGTAATTGACGTCGGAAGAGATAATTGAAAGAGCCATTTTTTCAAATTTTCCAAGGTGGCGATTTTGGCCTAAGTGATTCCAGAGTGCCATACTTGGGCTCCATATTCGAAAATAGACATAATAATGGCCTTGTTCATCTCGTTTATTACCTTCGAAGGTGTATATGCTCTTTTGAGCATACGAAGGAAGTACATACGTTTGCCGCATTTCTTTGAGATTGAAGTAAAATATTTTAAGTAAAGACTTTTAAGAGTATGTAAAAAATTCATGTATTTATATTTTATAAATGTGTACAACCTTACCATGTGTACTGTTGCTATTTTCTTTAATGTTTTGTATTTTATGAATGTCTGCAATCACACCAAATATACTCTTGTAATATGTTCATTCATGTGTTATATTTATAGAACACATTCAATTTTATATGTTATGAAATATTTTTAATTTTAAGAGAGATGTGGGTTTAAATGTAATGCGAATTTTGTGCAATTTTTTTATATTTTACTATTAAGTATATTTCTAAAAATTTGCTAACATGAACTCTTTACTCATAAATTAGTATATTAAAAAAAAACCGCCTCCATTTATTGAGAGAGAGTAAAGTCAAGATATGGGGATTGGGGAAACGATTGGTGAACCCCAACCACATAGGAATATTTCCCCCCAAATTTTGATCTAGTTGAAATCGATTAAAAGGAACACATTTTTTTAAATGCGCGGAAGGAATTCCCAAATCGATTGGGAACCACAAATTCGGAATTCGCGCCTCGATTTACCTGGAAACGACCTTGACCTTGTTTAAATCGGTCAATAGGATTAAAATTTAAAATTAATAATGCACAAAATAATTTTTTTTGTGCGCAAAATATAAAATGTTACCTCTGGGCCAGCGGTAACCATTACATACTACTTATATTGAAATCATATTCGTATAACAGTATGTGGCTTTATGTTCAAACTTAATTAAAATATGAACTATTGATGCAGTTTTAATTTTTTAAATGGTGTATATATTTAATCCTATTTTGATTAACCATAATATTATATATTATATAAATATTTTTTAAATATTCAAATTGTTGTTGACAAATTTATTTTTCTTAAACGTTCACTATAAAAACTATACAACTTTTTTTAATTTTTTTAATTTTATATTTTAGACTATTATTTATTTTGTTTCACGATCGAAACAAACCATCAACTTTTTTTCTTCAAAAACTCCAACAACCCAGCCTGCAGAACATTAGATTAACCTCTCGTAAACAGCTCATGAATGTGACATTCCAATCCGATAGCGCCCAACCCTCATTTTCGCTGGACCCTTTGCGTCAAAACATCTTTATTCTTCAGAAGTTGGGTCTGGTGCAGAGAGCCTACTCAGACATGGCAGAGCGGCATCGATATAATGTCTCCATTGTTGATACACCCGCCTCTGTGAGCAGTCAGTTGGTGCGACACTCATGGGGATTCTACGTGCGACTCGACAATCGATTGCGTCAGTTGGAGTGGTCCAGGTGGTATGTCAACTTGACCTATCAGAAGTTTGACTTTGTGTCACTGAATGCTTTATGTGTCCTTTCAATTGATACACAACCGCGGCCAGGTTTGACAACTTTTATCAGATACGCAGATGTTGTTAGATTGACAGAAATTTGCCTAATTTAAATTTATATATATATATATACATTAGCCACAAATAAAGGAATGGTATTACTTGTGATGTTTATTCTAAATGTGAAAATTATGGAATGTATTGCATTATTTATAAATTAATTTAAATGTGTTTTGTAATTGATTTATTGTTGAATGAAAGTATTTCGTGTATAAATAAAAAGAACATAAATACATTGCAGAACTAACACATCGGTTTGATATATTTTGGTAAGAGTTATATTAATAGTAATAGTAATTAATAGTAATAGAAAAAAGTTAATATTGATAGTTATGTACTGCTGTATAAAGGTGTAACACTATTCAATTATTTAAATTAATAATTAGTTTATTGGTTTGCTTAATTATTAAGGATATTAAAAAAAAATTAGAATGAATACAGAAAGCGATCCTATTCGATTCACTTTCATTAGTTCAACTTTCTCTTTTGGTATCTGGAGTAGAAGCAAATATGTTGTCGTAATCGTCTTTCTATTGACATCGTTTTGGTTTAAACACATATTTTTTAATTGATATTTTCAGTTGCTCCTTCACCCGTGTCACAGCTAAGAGGAGTGTTTGGAAAGAATGTTGCCAACATTGAGTGGAAACCGGTTCGTCTCCCGACTGGTGCAAGTACGTTGTATATTTTACGTATCATTTAAACAGTATATTATATAATAAATAATGAATTAACTATATAACAGCTGTCTAAATTATTGATATTAATGTTTTATTATTTCGGAGGTTACATATTATGTTATATTCTCTAGGAAGATTGGAATAAGTTCCATGATATTAATTTTATAAAACCCATTACATTATTTTATATAAAAAAATATAATTGTGTGGGTGATATGGAGAAATATTTATGTTCACATAAAGTTATGCATAACATATTATTCCTTTCAATTTCGTGACTTTTGAATGGTTTTACATAATAATACAAATACAATCAAATAATTTATCTGAATACAATCGAATGAAATATCCACCCATGAAATACCCGTCGAATGAAAATAAATCTAAATGATAGAAATACTGATTCATTAATTCAAGTAATTATTTCAATCATATAATTATCGTTAATGTTTCGATAACATACTAGGTGTCACATATTTAACGTCAGGTTTATACAGGGTGATCCAAAATTACTTGGTAAGAATCACCAGCATTTATTCCAAAACAAATTATTTGAATTATTAATGAAAGCATTAAAAATGTATTTCACAAATATAGGGTTACGATAACTGCGTAATTGTTACACTACCGAAGAACAATTATTAATTCAACGTAAGTGCTCAAAATGACGACCCTCAACGGCAGAACATTGCTCATGTCGACCAGAAACTGATCGGCAGACTTTCTGAATCAGACTTCATGGCGGAAATGTTGCAGATTCTGCTGTTATCTTTAATTTTAAATCGTCGATATTTGTAGGTTTGTTGGCCTAGACTTTTTTTAATAAATAACCCCAAAAGTGAAAAATTCATTGGTGTTAGATCTGGCGATCTTGGAGGCCCCACGTCGACCAATCCAATGCTGAAGGAATGAATCTCTTACAGAACGTTTAAAATTTACTGGAGCACCATCCTGTGATGTACTGTTTGACATTATAAAGTTTGTAGAAGCAACAATGTGATCTAGCTAACCTTGGATTTCTACGATTACCGATTGCCTTATTTATATAAACTTGTTTAAATTTTCACCGCAACATTTCTTTTTTTTATTAATTTGTTTTTAATACGAGTGTTACCTTTATATTTAGGTATTTAATACAAGTTACACTATATTTTGTGCATAGAAAATATATTTTTAAAATTTATTGTACCCAAAAAGTCAGTTCAATAAAGTCCATTTGAGATCACCCTTCTGCAAAATAAATTAATTTTAATATGAACATGATTTTATTGGTAATTCAACTACCACAAGTAACATGTTTTTTTTTATACCTTTACAGGTGACACAGCTTGGCAGAGTTGGCTGTACACAGTTGTCCTCTCGCTAAACTCGCCAAAACAGCGTCACGGCGCCAAACAAATCCGCAGATTTTCTGTGTCCGGAAAGTCGACCTTATCCTTGATCAATTTGACGCCAAATACTTGCTACAGAGTTGATGTGGCAACAACACCGCGGTACAATGAGACCATTATGGGCTGTACTACCATGTGTAAGCCGAATCTATATTGAAAATTGGTGGTTACACTATCTTTTATAATTTGGTTTAATCGTAAAATTAAAAAGTAGTATGGGACTATACGCCCGGAACAATGTAAATGTGTGTAGCATGCTTTTTGATTTGCACATTTTATTTACAAATTATTTAATTTAATCATAAAATTAAAAATGGTATGGGGATATACACCCGGAACAATGTAAATGACTGTAGCATGATTTAAGGCCCATAGTTTCTTAACATAACGGAAACGGTAGATAACAAATTATCATTACATTTATGTTAAAGTCATAACTGTAAAACTGGTTGTGATGGATGGATTAAGATTACGTTACATACTTGCATTGATTAATGTATTATTTTAAAAGTAGTTAATCAAATTGATAACACCCCCAAGAATATCAAGAATAATGTTTAACATACTTATTACACGTTAATCCAGAGCGTTACTGTATTTTTATAGTCCCAATGTTAATATCCAATAAAATGAACACTTTTATATGGATAATAATTGAGTGAACCCCTTTTTCTATAATTATTCGGATTATTAGTTCTTCCTAATTGTGATTCATTAAAAATGAGTTCATAATAAACACTTTTAACTGTTTCATGCATGAGGTGAACACACATTATTAGTTTATCACTCAATTGTGATTAAAACATTTCTATACTTTTCAGCTATTAAGTTTAACTTCACACTTTCTGATCGTGACCGATTTAACATTCTTCAGTACAACAATGGTAAAGTTATCAATATGTCAGAAATACACTACAACTTTCACTCCCCACCAAAAGGTAATTGATTTAATATCTGTTACAGTAAAATTCGATAAGAATTACATTATTTGTTTTATTTAAATTTATTTCATGAAACATTCATAATATAGGTATATTATATTATATTTCATGCAGTGGGAATAATGAACTTTTTTTAAAATAGGTATGTAAATATATATCTTCAAAAATATATTATATATTTCATTCATCATATTATTATCATACAAGTATATTAAATAAATAATACTCATGCCAGGCAAAATGAAATATTACGAAATATGCACTAGTATATTATTAATTGAAATATTTATTTATTTATTTAAATTCAATAAGTCTGTTAATATTGTTCATATAATTAAGTGAATTTTGAAAGGACAATTCGTAATATATGTTTGCTGAATAATATGTTTAAATAAAAATAACCTTAAAAAATAACATAAAAAAAACCACGCGCAATCAATTTGCAATAGTCACATATTTAGATTATAACTTTTCAGCATTTATTAAACATATATTTAAGATTTTATAGTGTGAAATTAAACATAAAAATAATAATTATGGAAGTTCTAAATTTAAAAAAGTGATAAATTAATTTAATAAATTTTGTACAAAATTTTCAGTTTATTTAAGTACATATTTTGCCAATTATGCCGCTGAAGGTCCAAAGTCCCGCACCATTGTTTAGTAATCTTTTCTTCCTCCTTTGTATTACAAATATTAGTTGTTACACTTTTTTTATGATCTAGCCTGTCCCGAATTCTTCTTCTGCTTTTTTGGATTTTACATACCGTTTTTTTAATCGACAGGTTCTACTTGTTATCTTTTCACTCCAGGCCTGTTTTACATAGAGTACAATCTATGTTTGGACTGTAAACATTTTTTATAAATATTATTTGTGGTTTGATGGTAACTCATACCTTTCTGGAGATTAGTCATGAATATTGTTTTTTCCATTAAACCATCCTGATATTATTATAACCTTTTGTTTCTTATTTGACATTCGCTTTGATAATTGATGGTTCTTCTTTTAATTATGTTTTTATTTTGTTGTGGTGGAGTGGAGGATTTGAATAGAAAGTGTTCATTTAGTATGATAACAATATCTATTTTTAAACTGATTAATCTATGTGTTACTATTTAAATGGCATTGCTGCAAATTCTGCTGTGATCTACAATTTTAGATAGTCGATATTTGTAGGTTTGTCATCACAGTTTTGTCAATTATTTTCAAATTTAGATAAAATAATTTATTAATAATAAATAGTTTTGATTGTATAACAAAACATATATCATCAATGCGGCTAAACAGGTTCTTGGAATGTTTACGTATAAATAATCTCAATAAACCAATAATATAATATAACTATAAAATATATGAATATATATTTTACAATAAAATATATTTTTTAGTCTAACTACTGTACCTATCTGTACCTATCTAGCTAGCTACTGTAACTATTTACCCCAACTATCTCCTGTGCCTATCTGTACCTATCTAGCTACTGTACCTATCTAGCTACTGTACCTATCTAGCTACTGTACCTATCTAGCTATTGTACATATCTAGCTACTGTACCTATCTGTATCTAAAATTATATCTAGCTACTGTACCTATCTAGCTCCTGTACCTATCTGTACCTATCTGTATCTATCTGTACCTATATGTACCTATATGTATCTATCTGTACCTATCTAGCTCCTGTACCTATATGTATCTATCTGTACCTATCTAGCTCCTGTACCTATATGTATCTATCTAACGATCTCTCGGTGGTTTCATTTTCGCTGGATTATTGTCTTGAACTGCCAAAGCTCACAAATACTAGTTTTAGGTTATACTTTTAAATAACATTTAAAATCTATTGTTGTTTTATTCCTGTAGATATTTTAAATGTAGCCGGCTACTATTGGGCGCTTCTAAGAGACAAGAGTGTGCGAAAACTCTCGAAACATTCATCACAATGGTTCCAAGTGGGTCAGGTGGCAGCTACTGCCATTTCTGTTGAACAATTTACACAGACTCTCTACTTTATTGACCGATCAAAATGGGTAAGCATAGTTGATGGCATTAATGTCTTTCACAAAAATTCTAATCTCATTCAGGTATAGATATAAAAGTTGTACAGTAATTGTCAAAATAAAAACTATAATTTTTTAATGAGAAAAAATAATTATAATACTTGTTGAAAAAACGGCATGATCGCGATGTTTTAAATTGCAAAATTCAATTCATCGTCGAGACATAGCAGCATGACGGAATTCCATAACATTGGATCTTCATATAATTGCTTTAATGTTATAAAAATACCAAGTTTTGCTGTTCGATGTATGTAACTTAGGCACGTTATACTGTTACCTTCACCATGAAGAAAATCAATGTTACCAGTGACCAATAAGATATGAATACATCTTAAATTAACTATGACTCACATATAAATAATTAATGTATAGTATTTAAAACTTGATTAATCTACTCAAAAACTCTCAGATTCATCGTCAGCCGGAGCATAGTTCTCAGCCACCAAAAAGCGTATACTCAACAGAGGCAGTCGACCTTGTCGTCAGCAGCAGAACAGCCCGACTCTTCTGGATTACACGAACGGCCCTGTTTGTAGGGAGTCTTCTTGGCGGCGACTCGTCGTCTTCACGATGTTTGCACCAGTTTTCACAGGGACGTCTCACAACGCTATCAATAGACGAGGGCGATGAGGCAATTTATCTAGCGAGAATGCCGGGATTGTATGAGCGTGAGAGTACAGCTGAGCTGCTTAAAGTAAATGTGACCGGGATAACCACTCAGAGGACGCAGAACATGATAGGATATGAAAAGATATCTGACTTGGAGCCATTTAATATGCAAGTTTTCGCATTCTTTAACTATATTATTTGAATTAATAGTGAATTAATTGTGCTCAAAATATGTATATCCATGTGTTTAAATGTTAGTATAATAAAATAATAATATTAATATTTGATAATATTGTTACATATTAGAAAGAAGTTTTTACACAAATAATAGTTGTGACTTAAATCCGGAAGAAAAATCCGGCGGAAAAACCGGAGGAATAAATAACTAGTTTTTAAGGTTGGTATTAAAACAAGTAACAAAGATAAACAAACAATTTTAATGTAAAGAATGTAATAATTTATTAAAATTAGTTATAATTCATATGTTTGTATATTTCAGAATTAATGTAAATGTATACTTATTTTGACCATTTTTATCGACATTCTAGAATCCCTTACATTTGTTTTTATTAATTAATTTGATTATTTTGAAAATCAATTTTGTTTATTATAAATACCTTGAAAAATAGGTTAAATTTCCTTAAGATTTGTCCTCCGGTTTTTCCTCTAGAGTTAAGTTACAACCACAAATAATACCATTTACTAATATATTATTATAATTATAATTTTTGTTGTAACCTTTAAGACCACTTTCAAATAGTTAAGATAAAAGGCATGTAGATGCCGCGAGCTGGAAGTTCTTTGGAGAAGATGTCATCTTGAAAGTGTTGTCATTTTTCTGAAACAAAATATCAATTTTAAAATGAAGATATGAAATGTATAGTGTTATTTGAAAAAAACTTTTAATGACCCATAGTGAGTAATGAAATCCCAGATTCCAGGGATAACAAAGTAGAGTGTGAACATTAAAGGGGTATAATAATATATATCTCACAAATAATAAACATTAAATATTTAGTATTTAATATTTAATATTTTTTTAATAGAGGCCAAGAGCCATAGTCTCAATTGCTTCAAAATATATTTTATTTTATAATATTTTATATTGATAACGATAACTTCCTATATTAATACTGCATTTTTAATATTCCAAACTTGTCTAACAAAAAAATTAGTAACGTGACATGTATAGTCTATACACAATAACATATTCGTTAAATATTATTTTGAATAATATATGAAATATTAATAAATCTCTATATTTAATTATATCCATACACAATTGTAAAGTTTTTCATATATCATAATACTTATGAATACAATATTATATAAATAATTCAATGTTGACATTTTTTTTCTATTCAATTCAGATCAAGCCATATTTATGTCATTCGTGATTTGATATTGTGGAATGATGACAGTGGAATTTTGATGCAAAACATAAGAGGCAATGCTACTGGCTACCTTCAGAAAACTAAAGATTTACAAGCGTTTCACTTGTTTTCTTCAGGTAAAACACGTTTATTACTTATAAATGTTTTTTTTAAACTACATAAATCAATCTGCATAAGTGTGTGTTTCTTTGTCTAAAGTCTTTGTGATTCTAAAGGTAGAAGACTATTGAGGTCAATATTTTCGAATAATTAGGCTACTCTTACAAAGTTCAATATATTAAACCCAAACAATTATTCATATACGAGTTCAATGCAGTTAAACATCATCATTCGATACAAATATGCTTAATGTTTATGAATACGTTCAAAATGTTTGTTCAAAACGACTTATAACATTTAATGTAATGACATTGATTAAATATTTATTTTCTGCTTCAATTGACTTTCAATACTGGTAGAGTTGTATTCTGTGTAATTTTAACAAATTCCTATATACAATACATATATATAATTCAAATAACATAGTTTGTACAAATATTTCAACAGAAAATATATTATAATTTGTACGGATAAAATATATCTTTATCACGAATCAATCACATAAATACTGATACCTCGTTAATAATAAACTTTTAATTGTACTTTGTATTTAAAATTCTTAATTAATATGACTAATAATGACACAAAATAGTTAGTGATGTTATGAAATGTATGAAATTATATTATTTTTATGTTAATGTGTTATTGTACTCAAATCAAAAGATAATAATTCTTAGACAGACAATTTCATTAAATGTCACATATATTACCTGTTTTCCTTTTTAAAAGAAATTTCTGAATTATTAATCATTACCTGTAATCCAAATGACTTATTTATTTTAAAGTATTACATTATTTTTGTGTAAAACGTTATAGAATAATTATCTACAAAAATATATTATAGGGAATAATACTCTATTTAGTTAAATTTTAAGCACGTTATATTTCCTAAATTTTGTATTAACCATAGTTTTGAAATAGTATGTATTATCGAATTTGGTTCACACCACTTCTTAATAAATGTTGTTCAATGTTTTTCAATATTGCTATAATCATTTGTGGAATTCAAATAGAATAATTAATAACATGCTTAGAAACGTTCTACATTACTTTACAATAATACTAGACAGTTACGTTTTATTTATAACTTACACAATATTATCATAAAATATGGAAAGGAAAATCATATTTGAGAATTATACGCATAGTAAACACTACAATACATACAAGCACACTAAAATATAACAAATAAGTAGGTGAGAAACACATCTCATTTGAATAGTGACCTCATAATTATAATTGAAAATCATATACTGTGCTTTATTTTCAGAGTTCTGATTTTATTATATATTTTTCATGTTTCATTTACAAGCCAACTCATGTCTAAATCTAATAATTTATAAGAAGCTCAATCACTAGATGTTGATAAACTGAGGGATGTTGACAATTTTGAGGCCATCACATTTTTTGCGAGGTATATATTTCTCTTGTTAATACCGAGAGATTATATGATTTTGTATCCAGAGACTGATGTAATTTTAATTTTCTGTGAATTTCTCATATAAGAAGGTTCATGATGTAACTTGTGGGCAATGATTAGAGTATCTTATAATTTTGCAAAATCGCAAATGTCATATCGCATGCAACAAATCATAGTTTTAATTGTATTCATTCCAGGTTTTTATTCTGACGTACACATTATCAACTTCTTTATACATTACTTGACAATGTTTTCAAAAAGAATTATTCAATGAATTTAGCATATCTATTAATTTTTGTATTAACTGAACTAAATATTTAACATCACCTACTGGAAAAATACATCTACTGCATGATTTCTCTATTGATTGCCTGATGCACGATGACTTTAGTTCGTTAGTTTCGTTAGTTCATTCGAATTAGTCTCCAAGATAAAAGAAGATTTCGTCATGGTTAGTATAGTCATTTTTTATTACAGTGACAGGCGAAACAGACGTCTATTATTATAAATACTACCGATTGAACCTGTTGCAGGACAGTTGGATTTAGCGAATCAGTTACAGACTGAAGTTTATTTGGGAAAATGTCTTCGTTAAGATCTGTGTTTCCTTTCCCAAAAACTTTTACCATACAAAAAAAAAGTTTAATTTTGGACATATATTTATAATTGTCGATATTTTTCAATTTGATTGCATATCTTTTTAGTCCTAGTTTATATCCAAGATAAGTATTTCGCTTGTACATTTCTTCACAATTTCTAAGTGAATAAAAGAATCATCCAGTTTCGTTATTAATTCCAAATGTTCATAACTATCTAAGAACATTTTTGTAATTTAAAAATACATAAAGGCCATAAATGCCTTAATAATAGTATTTGTACTTATATTGTCGGTGTTTTTGCCACGAACTGTTTGGATGCTTGCAAATCCTCTTTTCGTGATATTTTTCATTATATTTTAGGAAGTAGTTGGTTATATGATTATAAAAATGCCTTTTAATTCAAATATTTCATCAAAATTTAATTGTAAAAAAGTTTAAAATAATTATAAAAGTCATATTTCTACTCATTTAAAACTCTATAATAAGTACATCACTCAGTTTTGCTTTGTAGGTTCGTATTTATATGGTAGAAATGTGACTATACTATAGGGATATCACAATGCGACACGTGACATCACAATGCGACATGTGACATCACAATGCGACACGTGACATAACAATGCGACATGTGACGTCACAATGCGACACGTGACATCACAATGCGACATGTGACATCACAATGCGACACGTGACGTCACAATGTGACATGTGACATCACAATGCGACACGTGACATCACAATGCGTCATGTGACATCACAATGCGACATGTGACATCACAATGCGACACGTGACATCACAATGCGACACGTGACATCACAATGCGACATGTGACATCATTATGCGACATCAATGTGACATCAAATGCGTTATCACAAACAAATGTATTCTAGTTACTTTGGTTTCCCGATGTAAAGTTTTTAAAATATATTTTTAACACGTGTAAGAATTAGCGTAAGTTACATTATTATGCAAGAAAAAATACCTTACAAATTTTACATCGATAAATATTATATATAAATTTTTTCTAAAATATAGTTTTATAAGTGATTAATAATACGCATTTGTTATATCTTGACTTGATGTTGATGAAATACTTAATGTTATTATTATATTTGGTATTCACAGAAGTTTTGAAATCAATACCTGTTCAACCATTATCTGTGCCCCCAAAATCAATTCAAATTGCTTCATCCACTGGCAATAACCAACAAAGGACGAATTGGCACAAATTTTTCATAATTTGGAAAACTGCTTCTGATTCTGTCAATACAAGTTTGGTTAGATTTTTTTATGAAATTCATTACAATTCGACTGATGGCATGTTAAAGCAAATAAAACAAGTAAGTGGCAATTTGCACTATACATTGTATGTTTGAAATATGTATAACATTTTTGTGGAATATTTTCATTTTTAACATACATATTATTCTGTTAATACATTATAGGTTTTACGAGAATATGTATTGACTTATATGTACCTTTTAACAGTACCTTTAATGACAGCTTAAGTATGTTTTAATCCTTATTATCCTGTTTTGAATTGATTTTTGATGAAAATGAAGATTTTTAATTTTAAATATTTGTCATTGTGAAATAATTACTAAAAACTGTATGTGCAATATATGTATATATACATATATATGTACCACTATAAAATATTACGGCAACAAAATGTTAAATACTCGAAATCATTCATTTATTTTAAGATGCATAATGTATATAGTTTAGCAAGAGTGGATGTAAACATAATATAAGGAGTAAAAAGATAAATACCTGCAAGTCTAGTTTGAATCAAATGCCACTAATAGAAATAGTGTAAGACCGGTGTATGCTGCAATTTTTATTGTATTAAGTCAAAAATAAAATGAAGTTAAAACGTTTAAAACTATGCTGCGGGAGACCTTTATTTTTTTTTTAAATGCCACTAAATTATCAACCACAAAAGGACTTATTATGATGTGTGATAGTCCTTGAAACACTCCACACGTAATCCAACATTACATTTTTCACACATGCCTGATGGCCTTTTCGAACAATAATCATCAGCACATCGCCTTCGGGAACTTGATACAATCAGATGATTGATGGTATCCTTCTGCACTTCATCATGTATTCGTTTACGGGCCACTTTATCAGACGAGTTTGGCGGAGATCCATAATACATGCTCAAATAAACGAGTTCAATTTCGCGTCGAAACTCTAATTGTGTCATTAGTTATAACTGGGACAGATTCATATATTGACAATTGCTGAATCAGTCAACCAAGTAGACAAACACCACCACAATGTTTTGCCTCTTATTCGCATTCTGTGCCGGTTCATCGCTTGGTTGAATCGATCAGTGTCACTAATGTTCCTGTTATACTGTTTTACAATATTGGGACAGTCAATTTTGACAACTGCTTTAATTTCAGTGAAAATCGTTATTACCTTAGTCACTAGTTTGTTCCATGCCAGTTAGAAACTTTAATTTTGTAAACATAAATGATACATATAAATAAAATGATAAGGTTTACCTTTTTCAGGTATCCATATTTGTAAAAAAATTAATTTAAATTTGCCGCTCAAAATTAAACAAATTAAAAAGTATTACAAATTGATTGGTCTAACATATATTTCAAGTGTTGGCTGTGTACAACTCGCATATACTAAATAATAATATATATTATCCGTAGTGACAATGTAGTATGTTACTTTGTATTGTGACATTATATGTGACATTGTATTATATGTTATTCTTGTAATGTGGTTTTATTTTATAAATTAGTATATATTATTATTAATAGATATATGTATATATTATTAATAAGGTGTACTTTTAAATTACTGGAATATTTATATACAGTTTTAATGTGACTGACATTCAAAGTATTTATACTAATTTCTAGTATTATTTATGCATATAAATTAGACCACAAAAGACCCTTGGCTGCAACTGAATGACGCAAAAGCAGAATTAAGAATACTTGTCAAGATAAAAGCGATGACAGACTGGGCTTTTGCCCCGTTCACCGAGGTCAACATTACTTCACCAGTGAAAGGTATGTACGTTGTTACTTGTAATACTCCATCTACTGAATTACACATTATGACTACACCTACAAGTTATAATTACATTTGATTATTACAAGGATACTTTATTTTAAGTTACAGCTTAATGTTACAGGTTAATGTTGTGGTTATTTGCGTCCATGTTGTGGTTATTTGTGAACATCCACGATACAATATCCTCTTCTGCCGATCTTCTTCCAATTGAATACAGGCATAATTTCCTGCATTGGGCGTCAAAGAAGAAAATGTTGATGAACTTTGTTACAACAAAACTTTTTAACACCAAGAATTCTTTTCTTTGTTCTATTCAGCCCTGTTTGAACCTGAAATTAACTAAGCTTTTTGGATTTATAATTTGCTTCAACATTTCAAGGGTCGAATATATATTTTGACCTAACATCAAAGCTTGGAAAGATTATTTAAAAATTTATTTTGAACAATTTACTCATCTATTATTCAAAGCATTCTCCTCTATACTCATATTTTATATTGTGCAATATGCCTTTATACCTACCTGGCTATTCTCACTTAACCCAAATCGAGAATCGAGTCGCTAGCATCATTGGCTATTTTCATACCCAAATCCCAACAAATATCCGCGCAAAAAAATATTTAACACCAATTATGATCAACCTCTTCTTCGTTAATTTCTGTTGTTAGTAAAAGCACTTCTCACTTCTGTGGCAGTCTTCCACATAAATCCTGCCAGTCTTGCACATAACTCCTGCCTGTCTTGCACAGAACACATTCGCTCGTTCTTTACAAAAATCGATGTATTCAATCAATTATTTACTGTTCTCACATTATCTACTGATGTCACTGAATTAACAAAAATGTATTTATAAAATATTATATTACTATTAATAACAAATGGTTGTAATACCAGTGTAATACCATATGTTTAATGAAAATAGTTGACATTTTTAAAACATTATTTTCGCCATACTTGAACAATTTACATTTTTTTATTGTTATCAATAAATATTAATTTTATTAAAGTATTAATTATTTATTTATCGCTATAATATATTAACATTTTAGCGATTTAAAGTCTTTGCTAAATTCCATCCGTTGTAGACTTTCGGGTGGGTATTATACATCTCTACTCATAGCATATCATAATATGTATATTATACAGTATCTATATATATCCCATTGACCAATTGAATTGAAGTGTGGTACACGTATACCTCACCTTTTAAAAGCAAAGTTTTGAAAATGCGAATTCTTTGATTTTTTAATGGTAACATCGTTTATATGAAATTTTTATGTTAAAATAAAAAACTGACAATCAAATTTTAACAAGTTTATTTTTTTGTTATTTGTTAGGTTTGTTTTTGGTATATTGGTGACGCCGCCATAATGCAACTAATCCATAACAGATTTAATAACATGTCACAACATTTCAATGCTTTACATAAAATTACGAATTATTATATTTCAGAAAGTTTTGAAACGATTTGAGAACTATATCGTACTATGTTTGTAGATAATATATGATCAGGCCAGGATTAGTACAAACCATGTAAAAATTTAGATATTGTTTCTCTGATTAAATAATTTTTCTGAAATTAGCCCAACTTATTTTTATACATTATTTTAGAGTTATGTATACAAATTTCGAATATAGATGGACCTTTCATTTTCAAATGTTCATGTACATTTCAGTAACTTTATATAATATATTGTAAGTTGCTTGTATTTAAATTATTTTATCTACACAATTTGTTTTAATGTACTGTTCCACTGCTCTTAACATGCATAGGTTGTAACAAAATCAGTAATTAAGAAACTAATTGCACCAACTAAAACACAAATAATATTGTTGTTACTGTTTCTATATGCTTCAAGGTGATTCAGTACAAATAACTTATTATTCAATATGCAGTCGATCAGTCTATTATGTAGTCTATCAGTCGGTCTATCAATCTATTTCTCAAAAAGTAATAAAATTGATTACGTTATTTTATTACTATGAATGTAATTTCACGTAAATGTGATACTGTTGGAGCTAGCCCAGGAAAACAATTTCAAGTGATTACCTTACCTGAGTGATACGGGTACAAACCACTTAAAATGTTATAAAAATATGTTTTCATGTTTTGCAATACCCAGATTAGGTTTGTCATTTACGTATATATTAATATATATTTTGCCTTAGAAACACTCATTTATTCAACGTTGGCAGATTTTTGTTAGTTAGGAAAAAAATTGTTTCAATTTTCATTTTCAGTTAAAACAAGTCCAGATCATGAAAAATCAAAAGCTTAATTTTTTTATTGACAAAATAAATGTTGAACTTGTTTAGTGTCGATTTTAAACAATAAGTTTTATAAAAAACAACTTATAATTCTTGAAAAGTAGATTTTACCAATTTTTCGATTAAAGATTTTACAGTCCAAACGTGTCCAAAGGGGTTCCAGATTTAAAACAATATAATGTCAAAATGTCCATAAGAAAAGTTAGTTCAATGGCTTCCCATTTCAGATTGATTGGTTGATTAGTTTTTTGCAGCTGGGTGATATGTTCTATGGAATGAAGTCTACTGCCCACCCTACAAAGTACTTGATTGGTTAACATAATAGAATATTAATCAGTTCTGTTACAAAGTGATGTACTATATATAGTGGGTTATATATAAACGTTGAACATAATAGTGATAAAACATAAACAAAAATTATTAGATTTTGTAGATTCATACGTTTCTTTTAATTGAAAAATGGTGTGTAATATTATGAAAAAGAGGCTAGCAATTGTTTTTAATAATAAATAAATAAATTATGAACATAATGTTATTTATGTTATTTAAAACATGTTATTAAATCAGATAATATAGATATATTGTATAATGTTATATTACACATTAACATTTGTAATAGACATTATTTTATTTTATTAAATTTAAAAAATAATTAAAGTGAAACAAGGCAAAAACTTTTCACATCAACAAATTAATGAGCAATGACCAATGACCCGCCTTAACCATTTCCATGTTTATTGCAGTTCCTTCAACTCCTCAGCCAAATACACTGAAACTTCGTCTCCTTCAAGACCTCCGTTTCCCCAAAACATCTCACGTGGAGGGCCAGTTCTGTTGGTCTGTTGTCGACCCCCCCGATCCCAGTTACCCAATCGACGAATTCCAACTGGAATTAGGCAGTGGCGGTGGTTCACGGGTGTCGACGAACAGTCTACAGTCCTGTGCCGCAGTGCAATCGGAATACTCTGGCCTCGCTGGGGAGAGCATGTGTGCCACCGTGAGAGCGTGTAGGCGAGGTGTGTGCAGTGAGCCGGGACGATTGTGTCAGAAGTTTGCTGATGGTGCCCAAGGTGTGTGTCCTAATTCCCTGCTGATAACAATGAATTAATGTATTGCTAAGTTACTTCCTCTGATGTGAACTTTTAAAATATAATTTGTGTGATGATGAAAAGTTGCTTGAAATGTTTAAAACGGATTAAAATTTTCCACCTGTAATTGCTTTTGTACAAGAAGTTAGTTTGCAAAGATTTTAATCTTAAAAATCATTTTTACTACATTCAATAATAGTAATATTTTTACAGAATTATCTATTTAAATACTTTTCTTCTATTTTGTTTTTGCTATACTTATGTTTAAAAACTGTTCATATGAACCAACAAACATTTAAAAATTAACAATTTAATATTTATTTATATATTAATGTATTTGGTATTAAATCAAATTAGTCTTTTTCATATATTATATTATTATCTTTTTTGTGAATCTAAAAACCTAAAAACTAAAATAATTATTAATTTGATGTGTTTCCATTTTTTTAGAAAGCATTAACTATAACAAATCTGATGGGGAAAATGAACAACTACAGGTGAAAATCGATCAAAATGGTGACGCAATTCTACTTATTGAGAATTCAGTCGAGAGAAAAATTTATAATGTGAGACTATTGTTTGATTATCTATTTAATGGATTTTGTGTTACTGACCAATAGTGATCCGATAAGATCCCCACCCAATGTCTAAAACAAGGAAAGAATTGTATGTTTTGAACCGTAATTCTTCTCTAGCTTATTGTTACAATTGGAAATTTGTTGCAAATATATATCAGTTAGATAATCAGTAATATCTGGATAGTATTTTCAAATTGTTTTAATGTCATTTTAATGATTTATAAAGTGATGATGCTAAGATTAAACAATATTCAGTAACTATTAGGTAATATTTAGTAATATAGAATTGTATTAAGTAATGTTTGATATTTGAGTAACTGAATTAATTAATAAATCGAGTGGTCCTTTTATTTTACTTATACTGAACTTACTTGTCACGCTTTTTAAAGTTATAACAATTAATGGTTTCTTCAAATAAAAAATGTGTTTAAAGAACAATAATTATATTGGTAAATTATAGTACTCACATTAATAATTCGAATAAATATTGTCTTAAATAATTGTTCATTAAATTAAATTAAATATTTATTTAAAAACGTATATAATTAAATTAGTCTAAATAAATAAGTAACATGAATTCAAAAATGATCTGAATATATTATTTCTTTCAATGTAAAATATGATTAATAGTCCTATTTACACTGAATGCGACGCGACGCGACGCGTCGCTCCAAAGAATGTTGAATACACAGAATTATTATATACTATCGTATATTCAAATTGACCGTGATGAGACCGATGCGACACGGTTATACTGATGCCATACATAGGCTAATATATTCCCTAACTTTAGGTATCAAAGACAACAAAGCTGAGTCACGTTCAACTTGATTGGATAGGTCGACAATTGTTTTGGATAGAATCTGACGATCTGTCTAACTATAAACGTGTTATGCAGTTAAAACTACCAACCGAGAAATATATGTTCAAGAAATCCAACGCAATTCAGACTTGGGTTCACGATATTCCTAGTCAAGGATTCATAAGTATTGTTGTACTTACGGTAAAAAGGTACTATTCAGATTATTAACATGGTTTGTTGGATCGATGTTTTGTTAGTTTTCATTTATCAGATAATTATATAAAATGTATTTTATCACATTGAAGAATTGAAAATAAATAATGCTGTAACATATTTATTAGTTTAATCTATAAATAAAGACAGGTTCATTGGGTAAAAAATATGAATGAAATGAAGAAAAAATATATATCATAAAATAAATATACGATATATAATTTAGGCTACTTCTTCTATACTTTACCATAAATTAAGCAAAATTAAGGTTGACATTTTTATTGTATATATACGACGAGTATATAAGTATACAATAATATATTTAGATCAGATTATATTGTATAACTATATTTTAACTTAAAAACTTAAAATGTATTAAAACATTTTTTTTTCATTGAAGACTTCTTATGTGGTCCCAAAATATCAAACCAAAAACCACCACGCTTTCTCCCGCGATAATGTCTGTAACTGGCAACATGCGAACCGTAACCAATACTATGCATCTCGATCTTGGACCGTATTGGAAAAACACCTCCCTAATGCAACAACAATGCTTCCCATCCCCTCCGGTAGTTCAGTGTTCAGCAAAATATGTCAATTTTGCAATCAGTAACAGCCTGCCCATGGTGGATATTCAAGTCTATGTTAGTCAAGGGAAGTCAACGGCTGTTTTGTTTGGAGCCAAGCGGACTTTCTGTCGAGAGGAAAGCTATACGACCGGTAAGACTTCATCGTACTAAAACATTAAAAAAAACTTATTAAGTACTTCCTAAGTATTTACAAAGCTCAAATTGGCACGTAACATTTTCAACAACTATATGTGATTATTATGGTGTAAACTAAGGTTAATATGTTTTAATGACTTGAAATGTTTGTAACACTTTATATAGGCTATTCACATTGCAAAAGATTCTGTTAAAAAATGATATTCAAAAACAAAAATAGTGTTACTAGTCCTGCGGCATAGCAGACCAATTGTTCAAATTGTTCTAAAAGCACCAAAATTGTCACACATGTAGATTAATATATTCTAAACATTTTTGGATATGGAGGCATTCAAGATTAGCCCTGTGGAAGATATGGCG
>JAUZND010042977.1:0-20674 GCA_034780555.1 Coelogynopora nodosa | reverse complement strand
GGTCTTCTCTCTTGCTCCAGTAAAGTCTCTATCTGGGTAAATTGTAGTTCCCACTAAAATTAATAAATACAATCAAGGCTCGAATCTGGTCAGGTGTGGCTTCAAATTGATAGTTGTTTTTTTGCTTAGTATAAAGATTTGATTGAGCAACAATCATATTGCATTTCAAACAAAGACAAATGGTCATCATCTGCACATGCTTTTTTCACACATGTTCATTAAAAGTTATATCTTAGACTGCCAATGTGCGTATGGGTCATTTCTCTGTATATTTCAACAAAATGTACTTTGGTCTTCCTGTCTAAACTGCTCTACATTGTCTTCTTCATATTCTACGACAAGGGACCCTGGTAAGTCCCTCTGCGCCGTTGGAGCTCCTTGGATGTCTTCATCTTTGATGTACTCATTCTGTTCACTCATATCATTGACGTTATCAGGATGAGGTATGATCACAACACCCCTGACATGTGCACATTCTTCAATCACTTGATAATATATGACAATATACAGTTTTTGTTGTAATTCTAAAACACAGTAAAATGTTGCTCATTATAATTACCTATATTGGTAATATAAAACTTGCACTAGAGTAATGTTGACAACCAAATTTTGGTTGTCAAAATTATTCTTACATTACATTTAAAGTGACACAAATTAACTGACTGCATATAAAATGAACGGGCAAGTCAGGGTTGAACTATTTTACCTAAAACATGTCCACTGGTCAAAAAAATATAAGGTGATACAAGATTATCACAAATAGTTAGACATAAAATACTATATGTTTTATGGCATCATTTCGTTATTATAAATAGCAGCCAATTTTAGGGAAGATAAAGAACTTTCAATTGAAGGTTGAATTTAAGAATTGTTTGAGAAAATGGTCAGAAAAGAGAAAGAGAATAGAGAGAAAGAAAAGAGAATTTTGAAAAATCTATATTATATATAAATTTATAAAACCTAAATTATTTAAATACATGTTGCAAATATTAAAATACTTAATTCAAGTAAACTATTCAGTATGTATGACACCTACTTACAACAAAAAATAATGTCATTAATGTTATACTGCAAACTGAATTAAAAAACTGAACACATTTATACATAAATTAAATTGTTTTATTAACATTTATACTTCAAAAAAATATGATACAAAGGAAGCATACCTGAAATAAAATGGTAAACAAAGAAATATCAAGATTTTCGATTATTTCACATAATATTAATATTTATTAAAAAACAGAACATTTATACGATATTTGCTTCAGTAATGTTTTAAATGTTACATCTTATAAATCTTTAGGACTTAGGAATAATAAGAAAAACAAATTCGTTCTGATCTTCAAAATGAAAAATTAATCAAAAAATTTAAATTTACAAACATGTCTAGTTTGATTAAAGCTGATTTTAATAGTGAAATAAATAAATACCATGAATATTGAATACAATTTGTGTAAAATAGTTAACTCTGCCATTGGGGATTGGTTTCTAAATCAGAGATACAATTTCTAAGGGGAGTGCCAGTGTCCTAAAAATGGGACACTGGGATTTGTTTATTTTTTATAATGTTAGACTAAAAATCTAAAGCCTGTTTATATATTAAAAGTAATCCACAAACAGTGCATAATAATATTACAATCAAGTTGAATCAACAAATCAACTTACCTACCTCATGTAGAAAGTGTTGTTATGTTCCCAAAAACACGAGATAATACGGATTTTTCGAAAGTCGCGGAAATAAAACGGAATTTAAATTGCATATTAAAATGTTTACATTTAACAAGCTTTTCTACTATTCCTTTAATGTAAAAGGATGATGATGCTTGCTAAATAACAAAGATTTTACATTAAGCTAAAGGTAATGTTCTATAAATAGGACGCTGGGCGTTAATGGGTTAATATTAAAAATATAAATAAATTACTTAATAATTGAATAATCAATAAATACGTTAATTAATATAAATAGTAAACTATGTAAATTATAATTTTTATCAATAAATAAAAAAATAAAAAAATGAAGCATAATCAATTAAAATGTTTGGCACAATAATCAATCTCCCACGCCTTTATTTATAAAATACAAATTTTTACAAATGTTTTGTAATAATTTGTCAGTGTTATTAATTCAGTGAAATACCGATGGCAGAAATTATCTAATTTTGTTACAATTTTATATTTATAAAACATATTTTTCCTCAGTCTATACTTTCTATTCAGTACAACAGGATAATAAAATTGCATAATATAATTGAACGGTTACAAAACGTGTGAACTAAGCGAAACACTGTTTATCTAGCCAAAAAAATTTTAATTCGAGCTATACTAACAGTAAATAGTGAATTGTTGAAAAAAAATGGTGCGAGGCGGTTATTACGGTATGACGAGATATACAAGAATTACATTTTCTATTAAATTGTGTTGGATATGTGGCATACAAAAATATTTCATTTTACAGTAATAAGTTATTTTTCATGTTTTTATTGACCTGAAATAATAGAGCGTAAACGGTCGGTTAAATAGATATACGTATGATGGTTTATGATTCTTTTAAAATACCCTTAAGTAATATATATAGCAGCTGGTATTAAAAACATAAATATTCATCGATTTTGAAAATTAATCTTTTTAAAATCAGATTGTTGATTTTAAGACACGTGCTTTCGTAATTATATTCTTCACAAAAAAGATTTTTTATCAATGTCTACTAACTCATTTGATTTGTCTCGATTTGTAATAAATACATCCAATACAATAAAATGCATCAATAAATATAAAAAACTTTGTAAAAGCAGTATAGTAGTCAGTGGAATAAAAACAATGTACAGAAAAATTAACTATCTTTCCAACCCTAGAATTATAATAGAAATTTAAATTTTCGAATAAATTGATTTTTGATAAAATGTTAAGATGACAAACGCTTTTATATGACAGATATGTAACTGTCACATCTAATCCAAGAGTGTAGTATTTGACAAAACATTATTTGTTGAAAAAATTTACGTTGGATTTATTTTGATACGTTTTTCATCAAAAGTATTTAAAATTCTAATTGTTTATAATACGTACATTAGTAAGATTATATTTTAGTGATATTTATCATACTATATACAACTTACTTAAGATTTTAAAGTATTTAAATAATTTTCATGCGTGGATTTTCTAAAATAAAGATCAAAACATCAAATGATTTGGAAGATAATTATTTGTAAATTTAGTCAAATATATATTTTTGAGTAACTGATTAGCCTACATCTAAATTTTTTAAATTACGAAATAAATTAGTGAAATATAGGTATTATAAATCTAATAATAGATGAAAAAGTGTTATGTTGATAATAAATACAATGCATAAAATTATTGAATGTTTTGAAATTATATTTTAAAATATGGAAATATCGACAAATTTAAAATAAAGAAAATACTGATATTCGATAATAATGAGTGTTTGAAAATTAAATCTCAATCGATCAGATGTAGATGATAATATACGCATTTTGCACTAAATGAAAAACATTTTAACAATATTATGTGTGTAATAATATATCCGCGCTCATCCAGCGGTTCTACTGTCTATAAACTATGCAGCGAAAAAAAATATTCCAAAACTCTAGCTGAGGAAATATTATATTGTACATAAAAATGCATAGAACTATTTTTGCATGTCTTAAAAGTGCAATTCATGGTTCAATTCAAATAATACACGCACTACTCCCAACATCGCGTGTCTAATCAGGTGAATAACGATGCTCATTCTATGCAGCTAGTAATTACCCACAGAAAATTAAATACATACACAGGCCTTTTAAACGGCAAAATTAGAATAATTAACCAGCCTAAGTTATGTTGCAACAATGTAAAAAGTAATATATTTCTGTAATTATATTAAAATTACACTCGATTTCGAAATCACCCTGTTTCATATGTTGCATTTTTGTTTTACATTAGGTTTTTAATTTTAATAATATTAACATATTAAAATAAATTAAAATATACTACAGACTGTATATAGCCTATATTGTATATATACTATTGTACATACATACTATAATGCATGATCACAATTGCATGCTTAGGATGTAAAATAAAAATAACTAACTATCTATTTTCGAATGATTTACCATTGGCCAGAATGGACTGTACACCTATATAATAATGATTTTTAAATTAATTTTAATTTAACAAACATGGTTTAATTCTCATTATACATACATAAAACAGAACTTGCATCATTTAGAACAAAAAAAAGTATTTTATAGTTCAGTATTTACAATATCTGCCTTTATTGCCTATGAAAGTCGAAATTCTCCTGGGCATGCATGTCACTAATTTCTCACAATATATTAGATTAATCTTGGTAACCCAAACCTCTTTCCAAATTTGGCGAAGATCCTCAAGGGATTTTGGATTTTAGCGAACCACCAACTGTTGTCAATAAGCCAAGAATTTGTCAATTAGGTTTAAGTCCGGTGAATTCCCCGGCCATAGACACATTACTGGAATATGGTTTCTTTGAAGCCATGAGGTCACAATTTTGGCACTATGGCAGGGTGCACCATCATGCGTGAAAGTATCACAATATCATGAAGAATTGAAAGATAAGTTAGTCCGTTAATAGTGGTATCTTTGGGCATGTACCAAAGCCCACATCTTCCAGAGCCGGAAATTGCTCCCCAAACCATGATATTGGGGCATTCTTAACTTTTAAAGTGTACAGTGGATCAAAGCGTTTATTAGGGGGTCGACGGTCACAACGAGAAAATGCCCAGAATTTGCAAACTGTAGTTTCATCAGAAAACGTAACTGTTTTCCATTGGGCCTCTGTCCAATTACGATACTTTTCACATAGTACAAGTCTGTCAACAATATTTTTTTGCTAAGATGAGGCTTTTTAGCTGGCCGATAATATTTCACGTCGAATTGTTCGGGTACTCGGAGACTGAGGCGGAGGATCAGCTTTAATACAAGACGAGGAGGAAAAGGGGTGCCGTTTTGCTGCTAAAACAATCGCCCTATCTATACCTGTAGATGTGGAAGATTTCCTACCTGAAGGCGATGGCTAACAATATGCACCAGTGGTTCTGTAGTTATTGATTGTCCTATCCACAGTAGTAACGGCTAATTTTAAGTCTAATTGTAATTTGAGGTATATATGTATTTAAGTATTTAAGTATTTAATACCTTTGGTATTTAAGTATTACTACTTGAAAACGTGTTACACCCGTAAAACGTTGTCCAGTCATAATTCAAATACAATTACACACTAGAAAATACTGTTTAATATAAAAACAGCACTCTGGAAATTGCAATTTAGAATTCTCCGAAAAGATCATTAACAAAACAAAAAGTAAATGATTAATCTTCTTACAACTTAAATTTAAATTGTTGTAGAATATTTAGAAGAAATAATTCGAAATAACAATGTTTGGATAATTAAAATCAAATTATATATATAAAAAGTATATAGGTGTACTATCCATTCTGGCCATGACTATATATTTGAATGTCTAATCGACAATAACGGAACTTAAAAATTATTTGTATATCACAGTTATTCAATTTCTAAGAGTCCATACAGTTAATTACTTGTTGAATAGTTATTATTTGGATGTAAAAGTAGTATGGTAGTGTGAGGTCTACTTTTGTCACGAACAAAGACACCCCCTCACCCTTTGTCCTGAATACAATGCCACACCCTTTGCTCCAAACCGGAAACCGGATCACCCCCCCTTGTCCTTTGTTCCAAATTGGAAACCGGATTGATTATTGGATCACGTGATCCCACTTCCTCTGTCGTCAACATGCTCTAGCCAAAATTTCCCCGCTTGTTTCTCATTTCTCTCTCTTAAGACATGTGAGGGAAGATAACACACGTAATTACTTCTTTAAGAGACTAGACCCAGGCGGGAAATTTTAAAAACCTATTTTAACTAGAAGTGAGGGTGGGTCTTATCGCATCTATAAGGCAGCGGAAAAGACACACCATTTTGTCGATGGGACAAGTGTATACGAATGGTCCACTTTGATTTTAAAGTCGCCGGAGTTTATGAGCGTTAAGGGTCCTATCGGCTCTAAAGAGAATCAAGTGATCAGGTACCCACACACTTCGGTCGGAGCTATAAGTTTGGATCCACTCGAGCAGGCTATTACAAAGATGGAGCGTGAAGTGAAAAATAAGATGGTCGACTATCTATGCTCAACGGAGACTCTAGATTTCCACCCAACTCTGCGCAGCCTCTACTTGAACCAGTATTCCAAGTTCCGGCCTACGTTAAATTTTTTTAGTGATCAAGACGGGCTATACTAGGCTAAGATTAGCGGCAATATGGCGGAGTTGGGACCTGGCAAATATCAATTTCTCCTACAATACAACGAGGTCTATTTCGGAAAAGATGGCGACTTCAGCTACGCGGCCAGTTTTTATCAACGAGTCATCCAACTACACTACAAACCTATGGAGGTTATGGGAGGATCGTCGCGCGACCACTACCACTACGACGGTCGCCTTGTATTATTTGACTGAAGTACACTCGTATCCTATGCCGCCCAACTCACTCGTTTCGTCGTGGGACTCTGGTCGAGATGACGAGGATGCATATCTCGTAGCGCCGCCTGCATCACGGAAGAGGAAGCGACTATATACACTTCAGCGTCAGAACGAGTTTCTCTTGAGCAACGAGACTCCCTCGAAGAAAAATAATAGAAAATTCTCCAACGTTGTGCTAGCGTAAGTAATCACTATCCAACTCTTTATTTTAACTATGACTATATACCATTTAATCTACTTTTAAAACAAACTCGTAGTGTTACTATTTACGCTAGCATAGACAGAATAGCAATTAAATGTATAAGTAACATAGATAGCAATGTTAATGTTGATGTTGATAATAATTTATTAAAATATTAATGTTGTATACTTTTATAATATATGTTTGTAATCTCTTTTACAAAATGTACTCTCTGTCTATGATCATTCTCTTGTTATAATCAGAATATATATATACTGTATATATATACTACATATAAAAAATGTATATATTTTTTATGCTGTAAAAATCGCTTTTTCATTCTCTCTCTAACAGTAGTTAATTTATTTTAGTGGTTACGTGGATGCCATTCTAAAAAATTGGGTCCAGTGTAAACGTGGGGTTATGATGCCGCATACATATATATACATATCTCCAGTCGATCCTGATTATTATGGTAAACTAACTGACTCTCTCTACGTTTCATGTCTATGTATATTTATCATAAACTTTATTTATATGGAGAATATACATATATAAATATTCTTCTATAATCTTATAAATAAATTGGTTAAAATGGATAAATTTCTAAATCCATATTTATCATAAGCCCTGATAGCTCAGCTGGTAGAGCAGCTCGCTTTAACTTGCAGGTCCGGGGTTCGAATCCTCGTCGAGGCATTACTTTTGTCTCATTCATACTGTATAAGTAGTATACTATAAGTATTTTCGCCCATACTATAAGTATCTATTATAAATATACATATAAGTATCTTACTCTAGGTATATTGTAATACATATTACGTAATATATAATACGTATATAAGTATACATATAAGTATACTACTGGCGTAGAACGTCACCCATAATTTGAAAAAGTTAAGAGCTTTAAATATAACCATCATTAATATATTTAAGAAAAGGGTAACTTGTAAACATATATAACTCAGTACTTTAGTTTATTGCATAACAGAGTAGCAGTCCATAGCCGTCCACTAAAATCTGGTTCAGATACTTGTTATACAATACATGTACACATAGAGGAGTAATTTTAATCATCGACTAAAACGCCAAACCGAGTAATTAGATCGATATTACACTTAGATAATTTTGCCATTTCAAGATTGATTAAGCAATTGGATATTTTCTCATTATGATATTATACATTATCCTTCAACATTATGATATTCGTCTTCGAGTTCCTCACGTAGATAACTAGGCCAAAACTAACTATCAAACACGTTATAATTTTAAAAATAAAATTCAAGTCTCTCGAGGGCCAATTCCACATTAATACAAGAATTGTCTATGTTTTCCTACTGAATGTCGGCAGTACAATCGAAAATTATTTTAGTTCGATTAATGCAGTGATGATACATGGGTTCCAATTAAGCCTCCCTCATTTCAATGAGTCTCCCGCATCACTCATCCTCGTTCTAAAACTTGTCCATGGCAGTATGAGCTACGCGTAATTGGGCAGGTACACTCAGTGTAGAAACTCGAATCATGCGTGTACGCGATTCGCTATAGGAGATTAGTTGTTCTATTGTAGCAATACAGTCCTGAATTGTGGGTATAACCGATTGACGAATATATTGATTAAAGGTTACATGGGAGTCAACTCCACGATAAATCTGTGCACTCTGACAGCTAGCCTCCATTCGACGTAGCGCCCAGAATGAAGTAGACTTCATAGTAGCGTTTCATTTGATAATTAACATGATATTTTATGAGTGTGACGTCAAAACAAATTTGACTGAGTTGTTGCTGACCACGTTCAGTTTCCAAATCGGCGCAATAGAGGTGAATAAGTTGATTCCAGCCACTTGCCATGGTGTGTTTGCGTGGGAGTAAGAGAGAGAGAGAGTAAGCAAAAATAACCTTTCATTGAGCTGTAGAGGCAATCATGTTTATAGGTCACTGTCTGCTCTCAGTGACTTAAACATATATTTCTAATCTAATATATATCTAATAAAGCGCATTTGATCAATTATCGGAACACTCGGAACGGCTTGTCACAATTTCTAGCAGAACTAAGATTTTCTATAATAGTGTTAAATTGTTCATCGAGTACAATACGTTGATATAGAAAATAGACACAGTAAGCGCCGCATCGAGTTGATAGGAATGATTGCAAAATTTATGTTGTGTTACATTTCTAACCACGAAGGCAATGCTTATTCTTACAGGACTGAACACGTTGCGCCGGCATCTGACAAAAGGAATCGAAACACTCCCCGTGCCCGTAAGCTAGGAGAATGCAGGCAATCCAATGTTGGCCGGGCAAATCAGCAGTGCCGTTATTCAAAATCAGCCCGAAGGAACACCGGCGACGCCGGCGACGTCGTTGATCGGCCTGACGCCAGCGGTTCAGATACGGTAAGCTGTTTAGTGCAAATACACCATCAAAGTGTCGGGATAGAGGGGGGAAGAGTAGGCGTACAATTCGAATATGTTCACTGGTAAAGAGCATAGCACATACTAATTAATTTCCACTTTTCGGTAAGTGCTCTTTGAAACTTGAGCTCTAGTCGCAGATTGTCCTCACTATAGGGTCGAGCATTTCCATTAATTAGCAGGTCCGATGTGAGATTGAAGACAAACAGGTTGTTTCCCCGGCAGCATACTCTTGCAGGCTAATGTCGATACTCTCATCCCGGTTAAAGAGTTGAAGTCCCTGAATCAGTCCGGCCATGTATCACGTACACAGCTACCCTTTGCAACATTTGGAGTGAGTCGGCAGAAGGGTAAAGTCACTCCCTCACGATAGAGAGCAATATTGGAGATACGAAAGTTTTAAAAGTCAAACGGGTTTGCTTCTACGTCACCTTTGAACGGCTTATTTGCAACCACGTCTACAATAACCATTTTGAGCGGGTGTCCACGGAATAGTCCATCACGAATATGACTTTGCGATTCCGTGGAAATTGTATAGGTGCTCATAATGGTATGCTGAATAGGGTAGAGGGCATGGCAAGTCATCAGCTCCTTCTCATACTCCATAATAATTGACGGGTTAATCTTTACACGACGAATATAGAGTACCGCCTTTTAGATTATAACGCGGGCAGTAGAGTCGACAGCGGCACTGCTAAACAGATAGAATTCCGGCTTGTTGCGTATAAGTTTCACTTACATATCCGATAGATTGAGTAGGTATTTCCTTTGCTGAGTCATTTCAAGCCAGAGAGAACCACAAAGATGAACAGTTTTGTCTGCAGCCCTTTGACAGTAACTAGTCTAGCCTTGTAGCCCTCATTGTTGGCAGCAGAGGACATCTTGCCAGCGGTATCCTTATAGTAACCCGAGACAGCTAGCTGTCCCCCTTTAGACACTTTGGAAAAGAGGAGAAGATTGGAGAGATAGGCCTGATAGGGATACATGTGCACACCGCCTTCAATCTGTGTATTGCCGAGTATAAGTTTGACATCGGAGAAGAGTAAGTGCATCCAATTATTGACCTGGGCAACAATATGATCAACCGCTATATAGGCCGTCCCACCCGCCTTGACAATACGACAGCGTAGTAAGTGAAGCATAGTGTCATTGAGGTCGCGATATTCATCGGGGAGGAGCTAATAGAAAACTTGACAGGTGCATTGCCCTGATTCACATTGTTTAGCGGGTGTACGTCAACCCACTGGGCTTGTTCCAGAACCGTTTAAATACTTCTTATCTCGAAAATGTGTAGTTCCCTCTTGGTGCATGGGCAGTCACTGTTAACGAGTAGCATGGTGTAGTGTTTATTCAATAGCAAGACGACGGCGTTTATTTGATGTAGATTTCCTCTTCTTTGCTTTTACATCTTTTTGTTTACAATTTTCGCTTTATGTCGGCGCGTTTACCGGTAGCCGACTGTTTTTTCACCAGCCACACCATGTGTATGCGAATTACCGTCATCATCATCATCTGATTCTCGGAATAAATTAAGCGCTGAGCCGGCAGCTCGTTTTCCAAGTTTCTTTAGTACAGACCAGAGATGGCGTAGTAATGATAGAGCAAATCGTAAGATTGTGCTGAGCAGGCTACCACCCATTTGTCATCTCTCTCCAGCATATACTGTCATTCTTGGTCAACCACCGCCAGTTTGTATAAATGGAATTGTATAACACATACTTATGTCTCTCTGTTAGAAATATAGATACACACGCACAGACATGCATGTTTATAGTTGTCGTTGTTGTATTCTGAGATTGACAAAAGCTTCAAATAATTTAGTCTTTCGTCCCTCAACCACTCCGAGGAGGTGTGATATCTCTTTACCATGATACACTTTGATTGTAGCGTCTGTTTCAAGTATGGCTCAAAATTCGATGTTACACTATGCCACTGCCTATCGGTAAAGTAAATATAGCCAAGTCCTTCAAACATTATGTTGCTAAATCTCTCTTTTCTCTATCTATCCATTGTCTTTGAAAACAATCTCCATATTTCACCATCGTCAATACACAACTCTCGTCTCAATGTAGAGCCCTGCTTATCGCTGTCCATATTTTCTAATGTGTGTGTAGGCGTAAACTTTCTATTGCCACTGTTGTTCTTTATGTGTAACAAAAGTGTCGATTATTCAATTTTTCCCGCAAGTGTTTTCTCGGCAACCCCTATGAATTGTGATACAGCTTGACCGGCGCACTTTGATCGTACAACATGTTTCAAGTCGGCTTCAATAATCATCAGTACGATACTCTTATGCTATTGTGTGCGTGAGAAATAAATATAGCCAAGTTTGTCTAGCATTGGCTCGGTGAGTGCCGGCCTACATCGTCTATCTATTGTCTATGTGAAAAAGTTATATATCAGACAGAGTAAGGAATTCATTTTTTCCGCGCCACACTCGCAACTCCTTCCCCACTGCATGGCCTTGATCATCACGGTTGTCGCTATCTATGTATATCTCTATATGCGTGTGCTTGCATGCGTACACTGTTTATGAGTTACGCTGTCGAAAGTAGAAGGTGAGCACAGTTTTGCCCTCGATAAAGGGGACCAGTTTCCAGAGATCAATTTCAAAGTGACTTGAACAGTAGAATGTATTGCGTTTTGAGGGAAGAGTTCTATGTTCTTTACCTCAACTATATAGACTCTGTGTAATCAATATCACGGTACATGGTAGATCGGGTAAATAGATTACTGACAACCATGTAGTTTGCTGCCTCCATTATCAAATCATTGAGCTCCAACATGTCATTTGCTTCTAACATATCGAAATTTGCAGGTATACCGTCATCATTTACTTTTATAACAGGTGAGTTGGAGGTATTTTGACTTCCAGCTAACCAGTGTATTTTACATGGGCTATATCAAATATAACAAGTCTGTTTGCTATTAGATTTTCAACAAACGTTGTTTTTTATGCCTGACTCGGCCCACTATTAACATGACCGACATGTGTTTAATGGGAAATACATATTCATCCATTATTACATAAACATTTTATTTAGCTATGTTTATAATAATAGTGTATCATGCATATATGTTAGAGAGAGAGAGAGATAGAGAGATAAATTTTACGCTGAGCAAGCCAAGCTTAACAGACAATTAGTATCTACTACCAATTCCTATCCGACAGAATTCTTCTTTTGGAAGTGAAATGTTGTAAAAATGAAACACGTTTTTCATTCGCTAACCTCACGGAGTTGAATTGTTGAAAAGTTGGAAAGTGGTACATTGCGAAAAAGCACATCCTTCATATTTAAGGAGCTGATGACGATACAAAGTCTTTCGTTATTTCTGTCTTAAAATGGTTCGTGACTCCATAGCGAAATCCTATTTTTTATGCGCAGATAGTAATTTTTTCTGCTATTGAGCGCATGAAGATAATTTTACCCTGCACAGGGGGTATAGGTTCTATATATGACTCAAGTAACTTTGTGGGACATACTAATTTCTGAGCAGATCAGAAGAGAATGTAGACATGCTCGCATTAATATTAGAAATATGTTGTCCATTCATTTCTGCGCCTAGTTCCGTTAGAGTTGTTCATGAGGTACACAGCCAATGAGTATTATGAAACTACCGATACATTTTATTCTTGTTGAGCTTATATCTGTAATAATATGATCATTGATATGACTGGGTACTCTCTCTTGGTAAGTTATTTTTATTAGAATGTCTTGTACAGTCCTCTCTAAATTATTGTCCACTTCATCCGCAATGTTTCGGAAATTATCACTACTATGTGATTCGGAGTTATTAGATTCATATTCCATAGTACTATCAGCATCATAGCCTAATGAAATTCTACTATCCTCAATAGATAAATTCATATATTGTAGTTCTTAAGACCAGAAAAATGAATTAAGGTTTTAATTATGTGTATGATCACCCGCCCCATTCAGATTCGTTGTGCATCAAGTGTCAAAGAATCAAGTGTACTGAGGTTTGCTGCCACTATTGAGAGATGTACCCTTCTCCGAAATGGTCAATGATGATACAATCGAGGATGGTTGTGTTACTTTTTATCCCAGTCAACTGCACATGATTCGAATCAAGTCGAAGAAAAAGTGGAGATTTTCTTATCTTTCCTTCTGAAAAATGTAGAATCATGTGCGTGGAGGAAATTGATGCCATTCACTCTGCATGCATATACATTGTTCAATTTATAAAGGAAATAGCCTCCTCCTCCAAACAAAACCAATTGTTCTTAACTTACAGATGGAAACATTTACATGGCGATTGCCTAATAATATTAATTTAAAGCTATATAAAGAGTACACTAGTGAAAACACAGTTAATATTTAAGCATGAACTTTTTCCTGCACTCCGCCTTAATCTTTGGCCTTCTATTCTGGTAATTTTTTTTCATTTGGGAAAGTTGTTTTTATGCAGCAGAGATCTCATCGTTATATAGGTATAATTTTATTACACTTGAATACCATATTTTCTTCTGAGTCACAATTTACCTTTTAACACTTTCTCCCCATTTTGCTTATGACTTTTGACTATATCTAATAACTCTGCGTTTGTAAATACTTTATCACTTGTATTCTCATTTAGAGACTGTTACATGCTATTTTGAATAATAAAAATAATATTTTGGAAATATACACAAATATATAAGAAGAGCTGAGTTGCATTTAGGCAAGGAATGGGAGGCGGGTAGTATATAAAGTGTGTACAAATATAGCAGTAAGAATATGGGGGGAGGCTGACTGGTGCAAAAAAGTATTCACACAAAAGTTCACATATGAGTTCAATCAATTAATTAGTAGCGTCATTGTGATCATTTCCCTGGATTAGACTTTTCATAGGGTATGCCTTGGGTTTGAACAAAATCCACTCGGTAAAAGGTATACCCTAGCTTTCGTCCTTAATACATCAGAGATGGGCCTCACACTTCAGGATTAAAAGTGGATTGTCTCTTGTATAGTTTGAAGTGTCCAGTAAATCGTCTTCTGTCATCCGAGTAAGTAGCCATCTGTACATTTCCATGTTGACTGTTTGTAGAAAAAGTAAAACGGTGTCCCCGCCTAGAACTTCAATAGAGCCGCCAATCTCACTCGAGTAGCTGTTTAGTTTGTTATAGTATAGCTCATACATAATCAGCTTTGAAATGTCGAGCACTGCCTGACCGATAGCAATAGGTGTGTTCAATACAAATTGATCCTTGCCTAGTTAAACACCGACTAGATTTTCGTTAAATATGGTGAAGTCCACAAACTCGGGTCGACTTGTATTTGTGTTAAGGCTGTCCTTATTTGTGCAAAGGCAAAATTTTAGTCTATTTTTACATTCTCCAGAGTTTTCCCAAAAATGGCTTTTTTGCGGAGCTTATACAAGTCTTTGCAAAAGTCATTGATGCTCAGTTGATGTTGGCGGCTTTTTCTAGCTTATGTACGACTCGAAGAATGCTGCCTGAGTAAACTCTAATACCTTGTGCACTCTGACAAGGCTCATCTCTACTTTAAGATAATACTTTAGGAGCTTGACATGAACCACATAGTTGTCCTTGTTCAAGTGTATAAGTAACCATTTGGAAAAACTACGTAAAAGTTTTGTAGTATTACCACGCACTACCACCACCATTGATTGCACGCCACTGTGCTAACACAAAATTAGAAAGGCACTTTTCATTTATAACACACTTTTCTGGAGCCAGTGGTAAGTCTCAGGTGTTGTCCTGAAATTCGATAGGATATGAGATCGACTTTTTTTTAAATTTCGTATCAATAATAGTTTATCGTATCATAGAAGAGTTTATTAGGAACGAAGATACAAGCACATGACCAACATGTTAGTCCGTTTTACTGGAGCTACTTGCTAGTTACATATATACAGCTAGACAGACAAGCGGTTGTAAGTGAATACTATTAACTACGATAACATAAATCAATACATTTAATAAAGAGAAGTGCAGCTAAATACACAACAGACTTCGAAAAGGTGTCAAGTGTCGACGTCATAATTAATCTGTTCAATTTACACGGCCGAGTGCATCCCACCGAATCCAATTGAAATTGGACTGGGGTAGTTTTTATGAAAGGAGGTGGCCGTACAAGTTTTTAGCATTGATATATAGGAGATGGTTTTTATCCAGAAGCGGATCAAACGTCTCAGGCACATGAGGATTATTCGCCTCGGAAACCAATTGTCATCATTCTCGCCTTCTTCTCCGCTGATGCCGGCTTCATAACAAAATATACATTAATGGAAGTATACTTCTCCTTAGTTTGTGAGATGACATCGGCCGTCTATCCGGGTGCCTTGCTTAGTGCTTTGGCGCAGATAATGTATTTGTAAGAATTTTCAGATTATGAAAAAGATAGGGGAAAATTAGAGCGCAACCTCATTTTGTCGTTGAATTCCTGACGGGCTGCTCATCTGTATACTCCTATGAGGTGAACATGCTCCCTACCCTTTTCCAATAGTAGCGGTGCCGCTGCCGTAATTGGAAAATCGTTTACGTATCTTTTCGGGCGACAATATAACTGAATGATTGCCGTTCTCCTCCAGCCAGTTGTAAACTTTCTTGGAGAGATTAGTAAATGTAAGTATTGCCTTCTCAATACACCCTTGCTCCACAAACTCGTAGTACTCTGGTTGAAGCGGCCTGGCTTTCATACTTTGGTGAGGAATTAGAAGAAAGGAAATTGCCTTTGCCTTGTGTCTGCGCACTTTAACCATTCCCTCGTCGGTTTTCTCCATTCTCTCCAGGTAACTATCAATATCAATTTATTAGGTGTAGGAACCAGAGTAACCGGATGACAAGTGTAGCATGACTCACGATGTTTGTCTGATAGAGTAATATTCACAAAGGGTTGGAAACACCTCTCACGGTGCTTTCTACCTCTAGTCGACTGCAGATTATTTAAATTTGAATTAAGTAATTGGTTTAAACTGAAAACGCCGACATATTGAGCTGGACTATCCCTCAACTTATATGAGAGTACATTAATTAGACGGCCGCATGGTGCATCTTTGTGTGCAACTTGTCGAGGATAGCCTACAGCACTTCTTGGGATTGTTATTTTTCTCCTCTCGCCACTCAATAAGATTAATAAAATTTCCGTGATTGAGTTTCTCAATCTTAGGAATATCACGTGCTGTTATGCGGAAAGAAATATCACCAAATTATTTTTTTTCTAACCATTGAGAATAGTTATTTTCGCGATGATGATTACTTGTAATGTGGTCGTAGTGTAGCATTGATAATATGGCGTATAGAAAACAGTTCTTCTCATTACCCGGATTGTCAACATTCACGACTGCTTCATTGCTCGACAAATGAATGACTTCTTTTATTGGGAATATAAAAATATACCTCACAACACGCATTCTACAATGAATTTGGATTTGAGGCTATGTCAGCGGGAGCAGAAACATAAATATCCTTTGAGCGTAGAATTTCCCCACTCTGCGGGTCTACTTGGTTGATTCTCACGTTTAACACTACTTGTATGCGATACTCGTTGCAGCCATTGCGTAGAACGTTGACCGCCTATTCCAAATACTGGTGTACACCATTAAAATAATCAATTGGCATAATAGGAATGTTCATAAGTTCAAACCGGATTTAACGAGCCCCACCATTAAATGCAACATTAGACTTTCGTCTGTGTAAATAATAATCCTCGTAGGGTTGCATTAAGAAAATTTCTACGAATAGCAGTTGTGTCGGTGAGTAATTAATGCTTTTAAAGTAGCAAAAACAGAGTCACATGACCACATTTGAACCCACTCTGTTTATAGGAGTTTGGTTGTTGTTGATTAGAGTTAGTAACATGTAAAGGAGACGGAAATATAGACTGTGAATTTCGAGAGGTTGACAATGATAAATCCTGATGCTCACGACTAGAATTCATCAACTGCTCAAGTCTAGCACGCTCGATAATGTTATCGCGAAAGGAATTAGATTGCAGTGCTGCAGGCTGTAACATAGCCTCGATAGAAGTAGTCGCCACTTGCAAGGGACACTTGAAGCTGGTCGACTAGGTGTTAGGCTGTTGAATTGTTAAACACATTGCGAAAACATGTCTGCCAATGAATAGGATGACTTCTGGCTGTTTAGAAGTGACATAAAAGTTATTGAGCACATTGTGATATTCTATCCATTCTAGCACGTTGGGCAAAAAAGTCATGAAACGATATTGATGGAACATATTGCTGAGCACCGCGTAAATGCACCATTAAATGCTGATTAAAGGAGCGAGGTAGTTGACCTAATGACAAATGTGCTGCTGCTGCTGAGGATATTTGAGTTAACAACGGTTCTACTGCTGAGGTGGACGAAAGTGAAAAATTCCTATTATAAAAATCCTGATGATGTCGAGGAGTAGAAATGCCCGCTTGAAAAAAGAGAAGCCAACCCGATTATGCTTGCGGTGCTGGTGATGGTGGGAAAATTACTTGAACATTCTGCGAAAATCGAGGATAATACATTGTACATGTTGGATTAAATTCAACGGGATAGATGACGACCGTGATGCTGGCGGAGGTGGTAGTGGTGCTGGCGTTGGAGACAATTAATCGGCTATCATGTTACGGCCCCTATTACGATATACGTATTTAGGGCTCATTGTGCAGGTGTCTGCTAATTAATGAAAATAAATGTACGGCAGAAAGAAAGAGAGAAGTCTGTACTCGCTACCGACTGACGAAAAGTGAGAACTGAGCGCTGTGCAATGGTCATTAGAAACACAATATTCAAAATGGTTTCGGTTTCAAGGGGGTGTCTTTGTTGGGGACAAAGGGGGTTGTCTTTGTTTTCGGGACAAGGGGGGGGGTGTGTGTGTGAAGTAGAGCTCACACTCCCATACTACTTGTAAACTGAAAGTGTAAAAATTAAAATATTGAATTAAGTATAGGAAAATTTTAAATTTGATTCAAGAATAACGACTTCATATTTAATTTTTTTTAATGTTTCTATTTAAAGTCTAGCTACAGCAAATACAATTTTTTTGTATTAATCGTATATGGTATAATGTCAAAAATTAATTTAATATTAAACTTTTTACCTATACATTTTATTGAAGAAATTGAGTTTTTATGGATTATATGTATATATTAGTCATTGTTAAAATTGATATTTTATTATAATACTAATTTAATTAAAATCCTATTTTAATAAATAAAACGACTATTTACGTGGAGTAGGCCTACCTCTATTTTATCCATATTAAATAATTTAAAATCTAATGTTATATATTATTTTGTTCTATTATCATGTTCTAAATATTATCTTTTCTGCAAGTGCTAATGATATAATTAAAATAATAACAACTGAAGTACAATTATTTGTATAGGATCAATTTATTTACAATTATTATTTGTTATAATAACTAGTAAGGTATTGTGATCATATTGTATATTTAGCTACCAACTAATGTTCATGACTAGCCATATGGTAAAAATAGTAAATATTATACGAAGATAAAAATACCTACAGGGACACTTTAAGGGACAATGGAGGTTGTAACATCGTATGGAAGCTAATTTTAACTGGTCCGGCAAAACATTAGATTATAAAAATATTAGTACATAATTAGTACAAATATTAGTGTAAAACATTAGTAATATAAAAAGTTAATAATTAAATATAAAATTTGTTAATATTCTGGTTACCATAATATCTAGCTGACTATATTTTGAGTAACTAGAAAAGTCATAACTTCGAGTGCAACATAGATGGATTTGTACATATATTTTTCGTATTCACCTAATGTAGGTATAATAACGGATAATATTAACAATTAAGTTTACTTTACCTTACTTTAATTTTTGCTTTTTCTTTAGGTTACTTAAAATTTACTTTACTTACTTTGTTACACTTTACTGTAACTTAGTTTTTTTAAATTGAGTTTTATATAATTCGAAATAATTTTATTTTATGCGTAGTATTATGTCATTTCAACACCAAAACAAATAAATGGCATATTATTATTTACTACATATCTGCAGGTTGTTTGAAAACTTAATAATAATAATAAATTAACTATATTTATAACTTTTAATTAACCTTGAATTTTAATTAAAATGTACGGTTTACGAAAATTCGAAAAATTTACACAAAAAATTAAAATTGTGAGAATTATTAAAAAACAATATTAACTCCTGAGACAATTTAATAATAGGTATTTAATATAATATTCGATTAATACATTAATATATAGTTAACACCTATATTTAGAATTGAATATTTTCATTTTTAAATTGGATTAATTAAATATTATAAAATATATGTTAAGCTTTATTTTGGTAGTTATTATTATTATTATTTTAGTTAGTAGCTTGGCTAATTCAATTGATCAGTTTACCTCGCAAACCCATAAAAAGAATAAATAAGAAATGCCTTACTCAAAGTTGAGTAATAAAACATTGGTTACACACAGTGATATAAAGCACAATAAAATCACCTAGAATTGATAAATTGAATAAATTGGTTAAATTTGTCTCGTAATACAGATTAATTGGTCAAATGAGTTAAAATTGATTATTTTTTGTCACTTATAAGTATTGTTCACCTCAATGAAGTGGTGAATAAAAAATAAAACAATAATATGATAAAATTAAGAACAAAAACACACTTGGGATAATCGATGAGATATGTAGTATATATATGATTACTAATTTAATACTGGTGAACAATCACGCGTTGTATGAAAACCATGTATAGTATTGTAAATAAAGCTCACTGTTTATTAAAAGTGCTGTATTTTGGTTAAAACAGATTTTCTAAAATTCTACATTTTAGAAATGACTGTATTTCGTCAATTCAGCTATAATAACAGTGACATATAATTATGAAGAGACGACATAACCTTGTAAATTAAGAAATCTGAACCACCAGTCAAAGTACAATATATTTAGTCGTGTTTGAAAGATTATGGAAACACTATTGTTAATTGTAACTTTCAATTTTTTTACTTGTTTTCTTCAATGTGAAATAGGACTACACATATTTATTTTCAAAATACAACCAACCCCCAGGTTATGCACATACACATATGTATGATTGCGTTAAAATGTGTTTATCGTTTTATTAGAGGTCACAGGGGGTGAGTTTTAAATTTCAGCCCCATTGGTTGTACGTAAACAAATTCAATGTTAATCAACACATAACCTTTCGCCAATCAAGCGATTTTTAATAAATTTTATAAATTAGGTGTTGAATTATGTAATTTAATATTTTTTGCCGCGCTCGCCTTCAAACAAATTGACCAACCTGATGTTGGTGTTTTATAATAAACATTAGTAGTATAGGAAGAGTGGATTCGAACTCACTTATAAATATATTTATGCGCCATGGCTAAAAATAAATCATGATACCCCCCCCCCACCTGAGTAAAATGGTTTTGATTTTTAGCGCTAACTTTTTCTTTTCTTTTGACCAATCAGAATCGAGTATTTGTCGTTTCGCTTCCTATTGACCGATTTAAACAATATTGAGTTCGTTTCCGACTAATTCAAAGTCAGTGAGTTCGATTTTCCTACTT
>JAUZND010042966.1:0-20677 GCA_034780555.1 Coelogynopora nodosa | reverse complement strand
TGCGTTGTTCCATTGCATAATAATCATTGAACCGGCAGGGAAGTGTTGTCCTGGGGTTGCGTTGTTCCATTGCATAAAAATCATTGAACTGGTAAGGGAGTGTTGTCCTGGGGTTGCGTTGTTCCATTGCATAATAATCATTGAACCGGCAGGGAAGTGTTGTCCTGGGGTTGCGTTGTTCCATTGCATAATAATCATTGAACCGGTCGGGAAGTGTTGTCCTGGGGTTGCGTTGTTCCATTGCATAATAATCATTGAACTGGTAAGGGAGTGTTGTCCTGGGGTTGCGTTGTTCCATTGCATAATAATCATTGAACCGGCAAGGAAGTGTTGTCCTGGGGTTGCGTTGTTCCATTGCGTAATAATCATTGAACTGGTAAGGGAGTGTTGTCCTGGGGTTGCGTTGTTCCATTGCGTAATAATCATTGAACTGGTAGGGGAGTGTTGTCCTGGGGTTGCGTTGTTCCATTGCATAATAATAATTGAACTGGTAGGGGAGAATTTTCCTGGGGTTGCGTTGTTCCATTGCGTAATAATCATTGAACCGGCAGGGTAGTGTTGTCCTGGGGTTGCGTTGTTCCATTGCATAAAAATCATTGAACTGGTAGGGAAGCATTACAAAATTACGTTATTACAAAATAATCAAAATATAATGAATCTTTTTTTTGTTTTTATTTACATACCGAATATGAAAAAGCCACAACAATATTTGAATTACTTTCATGAAAAATGGAATACAAAATTATGCATTGTACAAATACTTCTTATAATTTGATAATAACATTTTACAATCATCTAAAAAAGATAATACATACTCTAACAATAACGCATCATTCATAATACTGAAGCGAGGGTCGTTGTAGCGTTTGATTATTTTTTTTACATTACATCTGTTCTATGTTGCAAGACGAATAAATAACAATTGTTATGAGATTATTGAACAAAACCTCTTTAATTTGTCCTGTACATGTACCCAATCATCTTATTATATATAATAAATCCATTTAATTCTTTGTACCGTATGAATAATATTTATATTAAAAAATACGAATATGCTCTTCCCTTAATAATGTAAACATCTTTTAAACATTTGAAATATTAGTGATTGTCACGTATCCGGAATAAGTATTAAAATAGAATTTTTATTATTTATAATATCTTTACTTGATTACTGCTTCCTAGCGCATGGCAGTTGTTCTTGATAAAGCCTACGGGTGAAACATCGTACATTTACAATCAATATACTAATTTTGTATCCGAAAATTACAGACTCTGTGTTTTTTTCTCCTAATAAAAATACTATTTTAATTTCTTTCATAAAGTTAAAAACAAATAATACATATATTATACATAAGCAACATACTTTTGAATGTCTTCATTGCCCACGCGAAAATTAGTTTTAAAAATAGGTGTTTTATTAGACAGAAATGTAGTGTTTTTTTAAATCGTCATAAATGATAAGACTATTTGAGGTTTTGAAACACTGAAGATTAGCATATAGGTCACATTGTACAGTACACTGTACACTGTACATAGTACAATATTACAAAAGTTAAATAATTGCTTTGGTGTAATGAATTATATACTTTATTGTTTTATAAATAGTACAAATAATTTATTGTCAAAGTCAAAAAGACACGAACATTTTCTACATTTTAGACACTAACATATAACCATAACAAATGAAGTGATATCTATGCAATTTACAAGCAATATGTGAAATGTTTCCAGCTAAAAGAAATTAACAATTATGTATGGAATATTACAATTGAATAAAGAATTTTTTCTAAATTGAAATTTTGTATGTATTTATAAATAATGAACTTTGATTTTTTTCACATTTAGCGATGTTTTCAAACTCTAAATATGATACATTGTAAATTAGAACAATTTGAAGATGCCTTGGGGGAGAACATGACCTCAACGGTAGTTATATAGACAGTTAAACGTAGTTCTAACTAATTTTATTCAGTATTCATTTCCAATGCAGTGTACACCAACATGCACAGGCATGTTATTTCCCGAAGCGGAATAGATTCAAAGATTTATAATTATAATATAATTTGTTATATATGATTATAACTCCATATACAATAATAATTTTATATGCTACATTCAGAAAATAGTGTATATCTTTAAAGTCCTGTGATTGATAACTTACAAGTGAGGTTGCTTTTGTTATAAATTACTTTTCATTTAAAAAGTAGCTGATATTATTTGTAATGCATTATAGTTTATATTAACTAATTTATAATATGATAGCGTCTATTAATGGTTTTTGGTATATTTGGAAATGTGTAATTGTTATGATGATACTAATATTTTTATTTAATCAGAGTATTTGTGCATGCGCCAAATGTAAGTATAATAACATAATGTAAGTGACATCTTAAAGTATTTACCACAACTTATTTCAGAAATATTTGTGTTTCTCATCAATATAAATACTCAATTATTTAATTTTTTAATTTAAGAGTTAATTATATCATATATATTATAAATTTTTAAAAGATTTATAGCAATGTAATGAATCTAGTTAATTCATCAGTAAAATAGTAATATACAAAATCAATGAAAAATAAAATGTTCTTATGAATCATTTTAAGAAAATTTTAAATGGTCAAAATAATAACTTATGAGCTGAATTATCTATTTATAATGTTATTATTTAATCACATATTGGAATAAAAAAATATGTAAAGGGCATCAAGTACTTTAATCTATGAGAAACACTAATTATGACCCTAAAACTGTAGAAATCTGTCTCTGACCATTCCAGTTTAATGGTTCATATCAATATAAAGAAATTGAAAATATTTAAATAAATTATACAAATGCGGAGTGTATTAAAGATTCAAACAACCAAATTATTATATGTATTATAAGAGTGTGTACATATATAAATCGTGAAACTATCGATATTATTATCTTTATACTTTTTTAATTATTAATCGTTTTGAAAATGTACCTGATTGAGTATAGAATATTATACTATACATAAATTATATATAACATGTACTATATAAATATAAGTATAGTAATCTAACCCATTTTTAACTAATTTAAAGTCGTTTCATTCATGGAAATGTGTACTGAGTTTCGGCATATGAAATAAAACATAAAATTAAACTTAAAATTGAATTCTGATATAAATTATAATACACAATGTAAAATTACAACCTTGAAGCAACAACGTTAAAGAGAAAGTTCATAGACCTATTACCATCTGCTCAGACCATAAAGTGTCAGTACCACTGATCTTAAAGTTTTTAAAATTTATCACTGCGAAGCCAACATGGATTGATTGGTCCTGATCCTCAACTGCACGCCTCAGCTCAAAATACTTCAGTGGGCATCCAATCCTGTGAGATTCAGGACAACGAATTGACCAATTCAACGAAGAGATAACACAGCTATATTTGAAGATGTTTTTTGGGCCTTGAGTGGTGATGTATTATGCGGCACTTAAGATCTACATTTGCCGTAGTTTAAAGGACCATCGAATTTGTCGCGCCTGAACTAATACCATCTATAGAGGAAGCAGAATAATAAACAATTTTACTTGAATGAAAGTCATAGTAACATTGTGGAACATTCGTAGAAGGAGTTCCCACCCCGTGCACTCTTTTCCCAAATCTCGCTGTATGACAACAGATATGGCTGTTATGTGTAATACCTTCATCACAAATAAGACAAGCAATAATAATAACGGCAAATTCTCTATGCGATACGGTTCTAAACGATTGAGAAAAAATGTAATAGGTGAATATACCATGACATGTTATAAATGAGAGATAACAAATGATAATAAGATGCAACATATTATGTATGTTTAAAAGTTTGTTAATATAGTGTGTTTAAACATTTCTGTTGCAGAAAATACAATGTACAATATTGAAAAAGTTATATCAAACTTAGGACACATACAAAACAATTTTGAACAAAAAATAATTGTATTGTTATATTATTAAACACTTCAAATCGTTTTAATTCAAACTTTGCTCGCGGGAAAAACAAGCGCGTGATAAATTTAGTGGAGATTTCTGGTGAAACAGAAGCAATTTTGAAGTCCGTCAGATAGAAAACGTCTAAATGTGGTGTAAAAAGCCAGATAGATGATTGGATTCCAACAAAAGTACATTACACTTAGTTGATCTCCGATTAAGCTTAACAATGTTTGATAATACTTTTTAACAAAACCAACAATAAACAACATGTAAAGATAATTACCGAATGAAAGGTGAATGATAAAACTGATTGAACAAATAATTGCTTCCAAAGTAAATTTTTTAAAAGCAGCTTGTTTTATAGTTTGAGTTTGTAAAACATTTGAACTTCTTTTAAGTTTGTATATTACAGTGGAATACATTATTATCAAAATAAACATTGGGAAAAAATAGCTAACGATCATGTACAAAAACGCATTTACTACCATTATATTGTTAACGAAGGTACTGTTATACAAGCGATAATCAGGGATACAAATGCTGCTTAAATTATTTTCTTTTGATGGGGGAATATAATAGTATTCAAAGCATGCGGGTACACAAATGATGACCACTATGAGTGCAATGAACGCTAAAGGGACATAGGCGTTACATCGGCGTTGCTTGTGCTCCCTGTATGCAAGTGGAAAAACGACAGCTATGAATCGGTCAACAGCAATCAAGACAAGAATATAGATACTGAAGATACCAAAAAAGTAAAGGAATGTCATTGATTTCCAAACTCTACAAAGAAATTGATCAATTATTGGAACATTTGTGATGGGATTGCTGAAATACAATAAAAGCGATCTTTCAAAATTGAGACAGCAAAATATCGCATCCGTGATGACTTGGCCTTTCAACAGAAGTGTGGTTACGACGGGTCCCACTTTATTCTTTAACATAAATATCATAAATAAACAATTGCTCATTACGGCCAGAATCATACCTGCTAAAGTCACAGCTTGTAAAATAGATTTTGTAACTTCATAATAAGATTGTAGACTTTCCATTATAAATATTTAAAATTATATTAAAACCAGCAGTTATTTTAGCACGAACCTTGATTCTGTATTAATATTATTTAAATTAAAATATAAGTTATTCATAAATTTCAATTGGATTGTGTTTCACCCAATCAGAATTATTGTAAATTATTGTAAACCCGCATGTGTTTTTCATTTGTCACATAACACATTTGTCCGATCGTGTATTAAAAAAAATTATATTGACTCAAAAGAGACATATTTTGCTTCACTTTTATCACAAATAGAATAATCAAACGAGGTAAAACTAATTCCAAGTTTGTTATTATATTGTTCAGTAACAAATGAGTACCTAAGCATGAGAAATAAACTATTATAGCAAAAATTACATAATGTTGTAATAATAATACAACTTGAAATAAAAATCTATGTTTTAATTGTCAGAACACATGTACAACATTCGACGAACATGGTTTTTGTTGATAAAGAAGTGTTAAAACCATCATACCTAATGGATTTTTTGCAGTTGCCGGTGTCGCACCTGGAGCAAACTCTCCTCTTAAGATTCTTAAAAGAGGGAGCCGGTGGTTGTTGACTGACTGTCAACGTTCTCTATGCTCCCGCAGTAGAACCTTTCCGAGTATACTCAAATATAAAGGTAGCGACATTGTAATGTCCTGTTGTTCCATTGGGAATCAAAAATTGAATGAACCGCAAAGTTGACCAGGATACTCAAACTCAAATTCAAGATGTTACAGAAAAAGAATATCTGCTAACATGTAAACTTGACATTGTAATTATACGTGCTAACACTTTCATTAGCTGCAGCAATGCTTTCTTTTGTTTTGTTGTAGTATAGGACATGATCAGGTTTCAGCTTTTGCAAATAGCAGTACTAGCAAAAGCATAGCTCTATTCTCAAGGTAATTAGTTGGCCCTGACAGTTTCCTCAATGGTTATATACACATTGTGATGTCTTTGCGAATGTCAATTACTTATTTTTAAAATGGTATAAAATTAAACGAAAAACGTTATTATGTAGTTCTTTTGTACGAACATAGTATTTGGTATCAATTAAAATTACCTTAAAAATATAGAATAAATATGTTCCTGATTGATGCAAAAGTATCTACATACAATAATAAAATATCAAACATTTATTACTTATTATTACATTTTTTAATTTGGATTTAGGTAGCGTTACTAAATAGCCAATGGTTTAATTTCTACTATGTTCTCTTAATATTTATTTATTCTAGAAATTATTTCCAATAATAAAATTATAGATTTTTTACAAACGTTTTGTTTAATGTTATTAAGAATAATCTGATCATTGGTTTTTGTGATATTGAAATATATATAATTATATATTTAAATCATTGGAACCATAATTATAACTTTAAATGAAGGAATGCCATTCAAAAGGATACAGATCAACGGATGTAGCGATATGGTGTCATTTTCCTTCCTGTTAGCAAAAATAAAAATAAATAAACAGTTCGAAATGGTAGCCTGCTTTTTGAAGAGATATGATTATTCTGACATAACAGATTCTAACTGTTATATTCTCAATCAACGCAAAAATATAATTCAATAATAGTATGTATTATAAATGTGAATTAACAATTATGAAATGATCCGTGTAAATTAATTATTTGTTGATAAATGAACGTGGATTTGTGAAAATCAATAGTGTACAATCAATAGTGTCAAAACATGATGAGATGAAACTACTATGAAATATATTTAGAATGATGTAAAAGTAACCACAATAAGAACAGATTAAAATGTTGTTAGATCCGAACTTTACGTATTTTTGGACCAATTTTTCTTTCATGATTATGGTCTAAGAAAATCGAAAGTTCGAGTTTAGTAATTTTTTAAAAATATTTCCCCATTGTAGTTACTTTTGCATCAATCAGTAACATCTTAATTCTATCATTTTTAAGAAATGCTTAATACTACTAAAAGTTAACATATAATGAAATTATTAACAGTTGTAAAATTTGAATCAATTTTTTTAATAATGTTGTCAGAAAATACTAAGCATACAGATAAGAAAAAATAAGTTAAAAAGAAGTCGAAGGTATTGCGCTATTAATGAGGGAATATCAATAAATATCTATTTTTATTCAATCATTTTAGAAATACAGTTAGCTAAGAAGATGAGTCGAGAGCGGATATTAAACGTTGAACCTGAAAACATTGAAAAGATTAATTATTAAAGGTGTTGGTTGTCTAAAGTGAAATAAATTATTATATTAACTAAAAAAAAGGCCAACTAAATTATTACATAGTGATATATACTCTAATCATGTCAAGGTCACGTCAAATTTCCCTTTCTATCTATTTCTGACGACAAAAATCCATTGAATTAGGGATATTATGCATCTTTTTAGTATTTACCAACTTTTTTTGAGTTTGAAAGGTTGATGGATAAAATATGAGTTAACAAACTACTTGTTTCAGACACTTCCGAATTGGATATATTTAAAAATTATTGCTGAATCATTGCACCCCTAATAATCTGATTATATTATGCACATATAAGGCATTTGTAAATGGACGGAGGTAGATGGACAGAACGATGAAAATCTATTGTCAAATATATATCTGCATCCATCCAACATTGAATCAGACATACTATACTGTACAGTCGGTTTAACATAATGTGTCATCAGTGAAGCCGTTTTGAAAAATATTATTGTAAATATTTTTATTGCCTTGTAATGCAAATAAAATATATAAGAACCAGTTCCATATTACATTGTACATGAAAGGTGGTTCTACTGTGTTAGTTATGATCAATCCGTTTAATGAATTGCATAACATGCGACCGATAATGGATTTCTTATTACAATTTTAATGGTGGATTTTTCCAAAAAGTTTGATAGGATCGACCACAATATATATATATATATTTAATGGATTGCTTATATATAATATATAATTAAACACAAAGATTTTTTTCAGTATTTCTCATTTTACAACATGTTGTCAATTAAGCTTCATTTGACATAACATGAAATGACATGCAATTTGACATAACATGAAATGACATGCAATTTGACATAAAATGAAATTACATGCAATTTGACATATAACATGAAATGACATGCAATTTGACATAACATGCACTGACATGAAATATGGTAAGCGTAATGCTTTTGATAAGTAATATTTTCGATCCGGTTCCGGAAGCGAAGTCACTCGGATCTCTTATCAACAATACGCAAAAGTTAAATAAGTTTTTTTATTTATATTGAGGTATATAAACATAAGTTATAATATATAAGATAAAATATATAATATATAGAACGAATCGTATAACACATCATTTATGCATACACATATTTATTGATGAACCGACAATACAAGATTTACAAATTTGTATAAAATAATCTTAAAATAAAAATTTAAATATTATGAAAATTGTATGATAGATTCCGCAAAAGATTTTTTGAAAAAATAGCCACATATTAAAATAACTACAAAAATAAAGTCAACTAAATTCGTCACGGATACAAACCAGCTCAGTCGACCAATATTTTTTTTTAAATATCAGACAATCTTAACAGTCGATAAAATAAAACATGTTTCAAAATATCGCCTGAATGGACGAAATCTTTTAGTTCTAAAACTGCATGATTGAAAATGAGTGTATAATTTTTCGCCAAGCTTTGACAAATATATTTCCTATGGGAAAAAACAACCACAAAAAGTTGTAAAAGTTCCGCTTGAACTATATAAACGAGTTACTAGCAGATCAAATCATATTCTATTGAAAATATCATATTCTGACTCAAGAAAAATGTAAATTGAAAAAGAAATTAATGTTTAATTATTGTAGTAACATTACAAAGAAGTTTAGTTTAAGTATTGAAAAACCATGATCAAAACTAGGAACATTCCAGTTCATAAATGAGAACTCGCGTAATTGTACTTTACTAGTAAACAAATAAAATTCGATATTGAGACTAGATGTAAATATATGTGTGAATAAAAATTTGGTTAGTTTAGCTTTGTATTAAAATATTTATTTAATTTAGTTAAGTTAGTATAAACAAAACTACAAAATGTAATATTTGTAATAAAATGCCATAATTACTATTTTATACTTAAGGGAGAGCCATACGTTCCACTCGATTTTCTAAACGCTATAATTTTAAAATCATGAAATATACCCAAGCATTTGTTTTAAGACACAAACGTATCTGTAAATATAAATTCATTAGCATTTACTATCATATTTACAAGCTAATACAATCACTGAGTGGTATTTCAATAAAATAAGAATATTCTTGTTTATCTAACGTCTTCAAAAAACTAGTAATGGCTGTATCAATTATATGAGGAATTCATAAAGAGTAAAATTGAAAATTTATAAAAAAAGTGTAGTGATTGCGTTAGTAATAATTAATGATTAGTATGATATCAAATATAATATATGGAGCACCGCATATAGCTAAATAATAAAGTTAACGGCAAATGCTGTCCTTCTTACTTGGATAGGCAGTAGTCTTAACTGTCGTACACATTATTTATTTAATAAGTTAAAGCGTCTTCAGGAGGTTACAGAACATTAATCTATTGATTGTCATGACTTCAGTGAGCACGTCTTGTTTTCATTTGCTTTGGTTAACAATTGTTGAGTGACACAGTAAAGGTCGCAGGTCACACTTGAGTTGTAAACCATACATGGAGTGTATGTTGGAGCCTATATTGTTTTGGATTTAAAGATCTGTTTAGTTTTAATAACTTTTAACATGTTTTTTTAAATGTTTTTTCTTTGCGTAATCCTAGATACACTTTTGAAATTTTAAATATCACATTCAGGTATATAGTAAGGTTACATATTTATACAATACTTACTTCAAAATTATAATGTTTCCAATCACATTACTCATCACTGTATATATTTATATTAATTTATATATTTAGACTATATTCCATCAATTTACATGTATAATCATCACATTATCTCCTTTAATACATACATTCGTATTATTTCATGATTAACTAATATTTCCTCATATCGACATACATATTAATTATTAATGAATATAATTAAAGTAATTAATTTTGATTACATTTTTTAAACATAAACAAAATATTATAAATTTAAAATTAAGGCATTGCTTTATATTATGGATATAAGCTGTTTACGTTTAAACTAAGTATGTTCATCACATAAATTTAAAAATCTCAACAGAATTTTAAAAACGCATTCATAGTATAAAAATATGAATAAATGGTATATGTTTTTGTTAAAATTTTTTTTTAAATTAATATATAAATCCTAATTTATTTGCCAGCTTGAACAGCATCCTACCTGGGCCTACGACTCTCATGAGGTCCGCAATGGAAACAATATTAATGACTGACTACTATAAAGGAAACTTTGTGGGTACCAACTTCCAACTCAGATAATATCTACAAAATATAATGAAATGTTCAATAGATTCAAAACAGATAATAGTGTTACCAGGAGAGTCTTATTGCGAGATTCTACACAGGTTAGTTGTCTAAATTATTCAAATTAACAACATTGACCAAAGAATGTTGAGAGATGATTAAAATGGGAAAAAATCTTCCATGAACAATCAGTACGACATATTTTTATAAAATGTGTAATGTTATTTACTTTTATTATATCTTTAAAATGGATTGAGTTAATCGAATTCAATTTGTCAGTATTGATTTAAAGTACAAATATGACAAATTATTTTTATATAAGTATAATCTTTTAATATATCTATTAATAAATATCATATAGAGATCATCAGATTAATTAATGAATCCATTTTTCATTTAAAAATTACGATAAAATAACAAATTCGGCATCAAATCTAATAAATGGATGATAAAAATATTCTAAACTAACCTGCATTTAAATGTAAAATTAATTTTTCGCAGAATAGTAAATGTCTGTATTAGCCAATTTGGCACCATTCAAAGACCTCCTATACTTTTATTGCACGCATTTCAATAGGGCGTTCAGTCTATAATTTAGTAAATAAAACAAATATGATATCTAACTATAGGATGTGTATAAATTTTAAATGAAATCAATAATAGTTAATTACATCTTAAAATTTAATTTAATTACTTATTAAAAATAATTAACAAAATAATACGTCCAACATCTCCACGCTTAAAAACAGAGTGTAACTAATATTTTCAAATAATGCATTTCTTTGTTTATGACAGTTTCTCCGAAAATTGAAATATGTTAAATATATTTTAATTCCTCTTTATCACATTTAAAATCACAATTTATATAACATTTTAACTATTTAATATGTATACTTCGAATTATGCTCCCGAAATAGAGAAACTAGTTTCAATAATGATTTAATCATTATTCCTTATTATAATCAATATAATTCCTTTTCTATTAATTAAATATATTCTTAATATAATAAAAATACGTCAATTTATAAAATGTGAATGGGAATCGCCGAGTGCACTGAAGAAATATAGTGTCCACTTACACAAAAAAACGTGTCGCAAGAATTGTGGTACTTCGACCCATTGTGTGTCTCACGATGAAGGCGACACGTACACACTTGTTAGTTGGCATCGGCGTCGGATTATTTGAAATCAGCTTCGGGTTTTATCTCAGGTACATCAGCATTGGTTTTTGTAGAATATGCAGTAGATTATATGTATGAATATACTATGAAGTAGTTACTTCAACATTACCAAAAAACTCACATAATTCAGCGAATTAAATTATTACAAATAAATAATATTCTGGAAGTTAAAAATAATTATTCGTGAATTGCAATTTTCAGTAGAGTGGATTTATATTAAAAATATATCAGAAAATTAAATTTAAAAAAATATATATATATGTTTTTATAATTGCTTGAGTGTGTCGTTGCATTTCTCGATACAGCCCATGTAAGCTAACAAAACAAAAATGTAATAGTGTTAATAATATAAGAAAAAAAATCTGATTGGTAGTTTTTTACCGCAACTATGATCAATTACCCTCATGTCTATATTTGTTAATGCGGTCACAGTAATTTTTTATCAAACACTATAAGTTGCTTAACAAAGCGTACAACTATTTTTAAAATAAATTTATATGAATTAATATTTAAAAGAATATTATACATTATTTTTAATAAATGTATACGTTTATAAAGTTATTCTGCAAAATATAAACTTATTTTACTAAAAAACTTTTACTTTTATAAACTTATTTTACTAAAAAACTTTTATAAATACGTTTTAGATGTATAATTTTTTCAATCAAATTTATTTATTTTTGTTTTTTCTCCTAAGCCAGATCAATAGAATCGTTCAACTTCAGGGCTAAATATGACAATCATAGCCCCTCGTTCTGCAATGGTAACACAGAGAAGGTTGTTGCTCATGAAAGGGACTATAGGTCCTGTTTGAAATTCCGTAATTACATTAAACATATATTTATTAAGATAGTTAATATAATGCAAGAGGTCGAATTCACCACTAATCGCAACATAAACAAATTTAGCATCATTTGAAAGAGAATTTTCCATAGAATATTATGTTAAAGCCATCATGAATCAATATTTAGGAATATCGTTTATTTTTGGGTCAAATAAGACGTTATGCAATGATTTTCAAACGAACACGTTCCAAACAATAATTGAAAATAATTGAAAAATATAATATATTACATAATTTTAACATAATACTTAAGCATATATCTTAAACAATATGCTGGCAATATTTAAAAAATATTGATACGGAATTATTTTTACGTTAGGTGCCACCCATCCGTAGACTTAGGTAGGGGAGTAGAGAATAATTACTACTCAACAGCCATAAAGAACAGTTTTTGTAATTACATCAAACCCATAAAACAGCAATAAAATGCGCTTTAAATATTATAAATTGAATTTATTTGCGGTTCTTAAAGTAGTAATATTTTGTATGCCGTCATTTTTTATTTGAAATATTAAAATGATTCTTTATATGTATGTGTAACATTTTGAAAACACCTATTTTTATTTAGTAAAAAATATTAAATATTTTCTACATCGAATAACTTCATGTAGTTTTGGATATAGTCCATGAACAATGTATATATACATATATATATATATCACTAATAGTTTTTAAAAATATGCCTTTTATTTATACCAAATTTTATTATGTGTTTTCAGGTTTTATATGGTCTGTTTTCATATAACAACATAGTTAAAAGTTATCCTTTTAATACGCATATATGATTTAAAATAAACTTGACAACTAAATATTTTGTTGTGAATCTTCATATAAATGTAAAATTTATGTCCCATCTAAAAAAAGTATTTCTATATGTTACACATATTTGTTTTCGGTGATTACCAAAAAATAAACGTTCTAAGCAATATCAATACAGAATCGTTTTTAACATTGGAAAAATGTTAATATTTAATTAATTGATTACGTCATAATAATTCAAACAAATTGAAACATGTGAACCAACATATCAACGGACATACAATTAATTGTAAAATAAACAATTCTAATATCATTCGAAAGAGAATTTTGCAGAATATTATGCTAAAAGTCACTATGATTCAAATTATTGGAATATCGTTTATTTTTGTGTCAAATATGAATAATTAATTATTAATTAATCTTCAGACATTAAACGCTTAGAAAAATAATTTACAGTAGTTGCAAACTATATATTATATTTCAACATAAAACTGTAGCAGATATGTAGCTAGAAAAACACGTGTGAAATATATACTAGGTACAAACTTAGTTGTTAATTTTATATAAGACATTTAACATATCAAATAAATATTACTTTCATAACAAATGATATATACAAATGTTATCACAAATAATAAACAAAACAAAATATTTTAAATAAATAATTTAAATTAGATAAAATATGTATTTTAATTGGATTAATTTTGAGTTTAAAATATTGCAATTTTATCCTGAAAAACTATTTATTAGCCTGTGTTACGTAATGCAAGTTCAGCGGATATCTTATTGGTAATATAAATTAGTGTTAATACTATTTTCCTAGGAGGTCATTAGATGTATAATCAAATATAATTGTTAATTATATATTGTAACTGTTAATAAAATATCGCTGTATCACATAATCTGATATCATTATAATATAGTGAGATGACCACATGATCTAATAATATGAATACATTGTTTTAATTTAATTTAACATTGATTTAATACATATTTTCATATATGATAGCTTTTGAGGCATTGAATCAATGAAGTTTTTCATCAGATCTTGAGGAATGTCATCCCATACTCACTGAATGGCAGCCCAAAGACCATGAAGACCTTCAGCAACCATGCCATCAATTTCCCGTTGGACGTGACCACAGATTCTCAATTGGATTGAGGTCAGGAGATTGTGGGGGCAAGGAATGGTATTGAAGTAGTATAGGAAGAGTCGATTCGATCGCAGTTATAAATATATTTATGAGTCATGGCTAAAAATAGATTTATTTACTCCCCCTCCCCCCCAATTTTTTTTTTCAAAATTTTAAATTAAATATATATATATATTTACCCTCCCCTTTCTATTTTTTGAATAACAGTGCATGTTATATAAAATAAATGCGATTAACTCAACGTACTCAACATACATATACTAACGGGATTAGAAGGAAAGTGCTTTGATAGTAGGCTATACCTCTCACACAATCATTAGCTAGTTTATAATGCGATCTTTCCGTATCAAACATGCAGCAAAAGGAACCGCGCGAAGAGAACACTACTCAAGTCGCTGTATCCAACTCAATTTTATTAATTTATTAACCGCCGTTAACTAAAACGATTAACTGTTAATCTGATGAATGGGGAAATCAAGGATATAAGATAGTCTTTCATTAATCAGCCCATATAGTGACGTACTTTCTATAGGAGGCATAAATAGTTATAAAAAGAGAAATTCTACATAGAATAAGATTAAGTATGGCTGAAAATTGTATCGTTTGCGCGAGAGAAGTGAGACCAAGGCAGGAAGTTTTGCAGTTTTAATGTTATTTGCAATGTAATTAAACAACATAGAAGATCTTCTTGACGGTAATCTTTTTACATAATATATTATTTTAAATGTTTTTGTTTTCAATAAAAGTCTTAATATATTATACTGTTTTTCATTCTCATGTATCTATATCTTCAGTTTTCAGTTATGGTAATATTTTAAAATAAATTGCATTTGATAAAAATTATTGAAATATTTAAGAAGCATATAAACATAAAAAGTATAGCTATCTCAAAATCTAATAACAGACCGTAAACTTATGAGACCTATAAGACTTTATGAGACCTTATGAGACCTTAAGAGACCTTATGAGACCTTATAAGACTTTATGAGACCTTATGAGACCTTATGAAACCTATGAGACTTTTTGAGACCTTATGAGACCTTATAAGACTTTATGAGACCTTATGAGATCTTATGAGACTTTATGAGACCTTATGAGACTGTATGAGACCTTATGAGACTTTATGTTCATTATGCCCACTACACTAAATTGACCGATTCTAAAGGTTCATGTTTTTAATCTTCTTATTAGAATAATATTATTTGAAAATAATTATTAAATCATTGCATTTTAAAATAATTATTAAATCATTGCATTTTAAAATAATTATTAAATCATTGCATTTTAAAATAATTGTATAACTGCCGATGTTTAGACACATGTGTGACTTCTTAACATATTTATATCTACCACGGAACATATAAACTAAATCGAAATATTTACTTGAATTCCTGATGGGAGAATGGTGCTGGTTCGACTGTGGATAATATACGCAATTTATAGTGATTTCAATGCTACCATCAATCTGCTGTGGGGAGCTGTTTTGAAAGTGCAGGAGATATTGAACCGAATTCAAGAACATAGATTTATGTCGCAGGATTATCGTCTGAGAAAATTCAGACAATCAATCTTTACTTCTCTGTAAATTAAAATTTGTAAAATTCAAAAAGTTATTATGCTTAAGGGCAAACAAATATAATCATAAGTTTGATGATAAAGAAAAATTAATTTAACTTGAAAAATAAATTCACAGTTGATATATATCTTGTTTGCTATCTATAAGTAACCATACAGGTGGCAATAAACTACTCAGTGTAATATAATCAGACAGAATATTAATAATATTGCTATACGTAACTGCAAGAAAAGAACATGATTGAAAGAAATATTGTAGATTGTTATTCAATGATTTATACACCTATTATTTATTGCATACTGGTATGTTGAACAAGGTCATCAATAATACTTTAGTCTCAAATCTGAGGTATTCAAATCACACTTCTTACTCTCATATTATAGTACCATGAGGCCAGCTCATAGTTTTATGTAAATGAGAGTTTTAGCTAGAATTTAAAAAATAGAAAAAAATAGTCTCTGGTCCATGCTTGCATTGAATTAAACAATACGCGACTATTTTAATTGTATTAGTCGAATTTATAGTTTTTTATGATAATGTAAAAAAGTTATAATAGTGTAAAATTTATAACAAAAAAATACTAAATTCAAACGATTATCAATTTTTAAAAGAAGTACCAGTTAGAATGTGTTCCAGAATGTGTATCAGTTAGAATGCCTAATGCCGATAGTATTCCTCTATGTATCGCTTAAAATAAAGAGGGGCAACGATAAAGCTTAATATCCACAATCAACATTCACAATTGTCATAGTTTGTAAGTCATTATATTTATATATTAGATATTTTATATAAAGTTTTATTCCATATTTGCGGGCCTTATTAAATTTATCAGTATAGAATTGCCGGCGGGTAAAGTAAAAACCCACTTTCTTTCATAAGTTCTAGGCAAATGTAGCCATCGAATCGTCTTGATATTTTGAACTATAATTCATAATTTTGTTGAACATAAAAATAGGATACTATTTTATGAAGTACCATGAGACGCAGAATTTATACAGAATAATAATAATAAACATATATTTGTATAACAAGTACCAGGAATGAGAAGCTATGATGCAAATGATAATTTTATTTTTAAATAGTACATAAGTAGTATGATGCAATAGTAGTATGTGTACAAAAAATATTTAGTACAGTAGTAATATGTATGTTCACAATAAAGTTGAAACAAAAAAGAAATAATATATGTATAATATGTGCATATGACGTAAAATTTAAATTGTTGTATAAGTTTTATTTGTTACTATATAATAAGTAAGTAGTGTAGGGTATGAAAGATCTAAAACGTGCTGAAGAATTTGACGGTGGTTGTCTAAATGAATTACGTAATTGTGTACAAATTTAATGATTTATTGGATTGCTTTTGCTTTTGACAGCTTGATTTTTGTGCTTATATAATCTAAAGAGTCGTTAGAAGCTAAAACTGGTGGGTTTGGAAAGTATATAGTTTTTAGACTTATTTTTCTCAGTTGGTTTGCTTCTTTTTGGTTGATTCCAACCATTGCGGGAGATGCATATTCAATAATTATACTGCGTACTGTTGCATGGTATAGTTGTAAAAGTTGCTTAGTATTTAGGTCAGGTTTCAGATATTCCTTCCGATTGTTTTTGTGATTCTTGAGATGTGTGAAGACCAGTTCAATTTGTGATTAAAAGTAATATCAAAAATTTTAATGTCATTTGTGTTCAGGGTATCATTTTCTCCAAGAGTTAGTATTTGGTCTTGGTCTTATTTAAAGTGAAACCTAGCTTTACGCAATTCTTTCAAAGCTGTGTATGTATAATGTAGAAATTTCTTCTTTTACATTTGAATTTTTCGGATGAGGTAAACTACTTGTAGAGTCATCCACGTATTTAACGTATTGCGTGGTATCAAGTCTCTCGAGAAAAACAAAAGAGGATGGCAGAAAGGCAGCAACCTTGAGGGAACCCTGATGTAACGTTACAGGAGCCAATGAGCTGTTTACAACATTTTCCAAACATGGACTAGTGGTAGTATGTTCGTCTTTAAAAGGGACAAAACAAGTTTATGTTGTGGTATCATGTCAAATGATTTGTTTAAATCAAAAGCTATTATAGGTACGGGTTGAACTGCAGGGTTATCCAGATTTTTCAATGCTGTATATAATATGTAATAAAGCGGGGGTGGTTGAGGATTTTTCACTAAAACCGTATTGGTGGGGAACATAATTACTAATAAAGATAGTCTTCAGTTCGTGGTATATAAGATTTTTTAACATATATATCAATAAAAGATGGTCTTAATGCTTTAAAGTCAGGATTCTGTTTTTTGAGTTCGGTATAACAAGACTAGTTTTCTAAATAGTAGGACAATTCCTATTTATGACCATCATATTGTATACGTGCGTTAAAGGATTTGTAATTAAATCTGCGCATAATTAATATATTTTTATTAGCACTTACTGCTTTGGTATCATTTAGTTGAAATAAGGATTTTTTGTACGCCATCTTTTTCGTTTGTTATTTTAAAATTGTCACCATCTTCTATATTTATTTTCTTTGATCCAGGGCTAAATATTCTGCTGAAGTGTGTTTCTGATATCCACAGAAGGGCTGTGTGCTATTGATAAGTTTTTTCATAAGATTTTTAATATCATTTGCATTTTATTAGTAAAATGGTTGTATAACTTCCGAGGCCCATTTTTATTCTTTGCTATTATGCAGTTATTTTGCTTTAAACATTTCTGTTTTAACTTTTGTTTTTAAGTGATTGTAAATATAGTTGTTGGTTATGAAGGCTTTCCACCTTTGATGAAAAAGATGTTTTACAGTTAGAGTCATTCATGTTTTGTCTCCATCTGTGATGGATATTTTAACATATGGAATTTTAGTCATCCAACCATTTTTTTGATAATGCCCTACTTTATTGAATTCATATATAACATAGTTAAAAAAGCATTACATTGATAGATATAAACATTTTCAATGCAATTTGTTTTTTACGAATGTAAAATTACAACTCCTAGAATTTAAATAAGAATACAAAAATATATAAAATAAAACCTTATATTTATAGAAATTAACCCTTACTTTACTGTAAATTACTCGAGATTCAATGTTTAGCTAAAGAGAACTTTCATAATTACGAGGTTATCAAAAAACATGGTCGCTTTGAGACTAACTAAATATTTTCTATCAATTATAGTCATAATCGATTATATAATCATGAAATTGTGTATTTTACAACAATTTCTAAATATAAGAAACCTATTTTATATAGAACCAAGTAATATACCAAGAAAAATAGATTTAGTTGTTTTATAAGACATAGAAATAAACTGTTTTGTAAAACATAACAAATAATACAGTGAAGAAAACAGGATAGAAAGATATTAATTACTAACTAAAATTGTAGAGAAATATTGCAAATTATTAGACACGTAAATACCATTAAAGCTGCGCGAACATGGAAATTGACACACATAATATTTTTTGGAAATGTGAAAAATATAAATTACATCAATCATTTAATTAAAAAGCTGTATATATTTTTCTAATGTATATTTAACATCTATATGGTAAATAATAATTTCAAATGATACAACCAAAATTATTGTTTATACATATAAAACCAAACAAACACCATAAAACAAAACTTTAAACTTAAGTTTATTATAATCAAATGATGAAATAAGAACTTCCATACAGTATCAACTAGATGACAACTAAACTACTGTAAAAGTCTTGAATTGAATGATTATTGTCTAAATTTACAGAGAACTAAAGTCAAGATTGATGATCGGCATTTTGTCAGCCGACAATCCTGCAACATCAAAGCTCACAACCTCACGAAATCCTAATGCACCTTTATTTTTAAAAGAAAATTTAGCTTCCTGAATTTGGTCCAATATCTCCACTTTCAAAACACCCTCCCACGGCAGCTTGATGGCAGCATTGAAGTCACGATCAGGTATCCAAAGTACAACCATCATTCTCCCACCAGGACGTCCCAACAGTATGACTCCAACAACACAACAACCCAGTGTGGACGGAGTGATGATGGGCGCGCTGTCGATGCCACCTCCTCCCTCCGCTACAATTGACCTCCAGCTGGCGGCTTCACCTCTCACCTGGTTTGCAGTGGTACGAAAGAGACAGTGTCCACCCTCTGTGAGGATAGCAGGACCCCAGTCTTCTATCTCCTTCAGGAGTGTTCCGGCCATCTGAAGCCATTCTGAATACAATTGGAGGAAAGAATTGTTTATTATAACAAACAACAATAAAATTACATTTTATACATAGGGAATAATCAAAATGTTTATAAAATATTGAAAATCAAGTATACTACATACTATTTATTGTAAATTTAAAAAATACAAAACGTTACATATTAATTACAAAAGTTTAGATTTTTTTAATAATAAGTGTAACTAAATTAAATATGTAACGTTAAATTATATATATAGTACATTATAAAATATTTATATAATATGTATTGTTTTGAATATTTTTTATTCTTCTCTTTTTTTTAAAATAGACTTCGCACCGATGCTTGGTTTCAATATTTAAAAAAATAGTACTTTTAAGTGAGATAAAATTTAAATAACATATTTTTGGATGTATGGAAAAATCACCTAAAAGTCACTTATGACATAAATAAATTGTAATACTATTATAATAAATAATAAATATTGCTGATAAAGTTAATTATGGTATAAATAACTTAAGGTTCATGAATTTTATGAACGTTTAACCCTATCTGACCTGGGCTTTTTTGGCTCTCCCTAACCTGGGGGGGGGGGGGCAGATTCCGCC
>JAUZND010042955.1:0-20677 GCA_034780555.1 Coelogynopora nodosa | reverse complement strand
GGGCTATTTTACACCCCCCACCCCCCCCCCCCCCGGTTTACTATCTGATGGTATTAGGAGCTTAAACTTGCCACAATAATATAAAAATTAAGTTTTTAGTACAACAGGTACATTTAATTTGAATAATAAAATTAATTGTTATAGTAATTAATAAACTTTCCGTTTTTCAAAATACAGCATTTTAGAAAAGTTATATGCTGTTGCTTTTATCTCCCATGACTTAGAGTGGAATTAGGAATTCACGAATAATTTTAGCCAAGTTGCTATCTGGCTACGCAACATTTTGAATTCACAAACATTTTGGCTGGTGGCTAGTCGGTAAATCTATTTGTTCTTCGGAATGCGACTTGGCATGCGCTTTTCCGCTTGCTATCTCAAATTCTGATAGTAATAATCCAATGAAATAAAAGATATCGATTGATCAGCGAAATATTTATAATTCATTAGAAAGATAGTCATAGTAAAGCATATTTTAATTGTTTTATCATGGAGGCTGTCGATGTAGCGTTATTCCAAATATTATGAATGATTGATAGATCAAACCCCTTAGAAGAGTTTAGTGATGAAACATTCACACACTACATCCGATTGACTAAAGATTGTTTTGGAGACATTTTATTAATGTTACATCTTGAAAGACTTACCCAAAGAAGCAATCCATTTCCCCCAGTTTTGCAACTATGCGCAGCGCTTTAATTTTATGCCACTGGAACATACCAGTAAATTATAGCTGATTTATCTAGCATATCCCAATCTGCCGTATTTTTCTGCAGCTCTAATACTTCCATTCTTTTAAGTTGTTTCTTTTCTACAAATGATGTTCTGTTATAATACCTTGTTTTGACAGACGGTGGCTTAGAAGACAGACGATATATAGGGGTGCTAAGAGTAGGTTCAGGATTTACAATGTTTTCAGTCATCATCAAATTAATTATCTATCGGAACGTCATATCATCATTACAATCTAAAATCTGATTGGTACTGTCAGATAGCTCAGGTGCAGCCGGTCCAACACCTGTTGTTCACTTTTCTCTATTAAATTATACAACCTCTGCGAGCACCACTCTTCATCTTTCTATGAATGGACCTTTACTAGGGACTTTGATGTTGCACATTTCTGAAACTGATTGTTAGTTAAAATCAGTAATATTACTGTTCCACGCGGGTCGCCGGAATAACGCAGCCACTGAATATCAACGACATCTATTCGGGCATTCCCTATCTATTTTTTTGTCTGTTATGATCGAAATAACGTCGTCTCATATTTTTTCAAAGTCTGAATAACGCCGTCACTTATTTCGACAGGGTAACCCTCGGTTGGAATAACGCAATCACTTAATTTATCTGTTTTTCTGAATAACGCCGTCACTTAATAATGCCGACACTGAATAGTGCCGTCACTGAATATAAATTAAGTGATGGCGTTATTCCGAATTGTAATTTTCAGTCACTGTTATTCAGTGAAGGCGTTATTCAGTTTCGTGTAAATTTAATGACGGTATTATTCAATTTGGTGTAAATTTAATGACTGCGTTATTCAGTGAGGTTAATCAGCGCTCCCTTTCGCGCCTGTTTTATGAGAATATAATTATTTATGTACATTTTTGGATGCTCGATTACATCCTTTTTTTTCTTTTATTAAATCTTAATCTAGCAAAAATTGTTTCTCAGCTGACGTATAAAATTATCTATTTAACTAAATTAGCTGATACTCATGACAAAAAGATTAAATATAAACTATACAATTAAATCGATTACTATTTAAGTATTTTTATTAGGTTTTTAATTATTGATTTTATAAAATGAAAAATGTTTAAACTAATAAAATAGTTCTATGCAAAAGAAAAACCACAATAAAAATTAAAGTTTATTACAATTAATACAAAATTAAATAATTTAAGTATTGTTGTGGATTTTATTTTTCATTCCTCACAGTGACCATTACTTGTCTTTATTTATCAAAATAGTATTATATTTTTAGCAAAGTGGGAATTCCTTTTATCTATACTATTTGGCAAATTTCCACTGGGAATGTCTTTCGTGAATTCAAATAAGACGTTAGCGATTAGCCACCTTCCGAGTAGCCAGATAACAGCTCGGAATGTGTTCGTGAATTCTTCTCTTATTATCTTAGTCCATTAACTATATGTAGAATATTTAGGTTAGTTTGGGGTAGAATTCTACCCCAGTATAATTCTGTTATTTGGCAATGTTACTATTTATGTCGGTGCTAAAAAATTATTTTGACGAATGTAGAAAATTTGCGCAATTGTTCCATCGTTCATGAATGCTAAACAATAACTCCACTATAATAGTCTATTTCATGTTTTTACACTGGCCAATCACAGAGCTTAGTTTTATGAGTAAAACAATTCCCTGTCATTTGGCTCCTTTGTTTTGCTTGCCGATTAGTTTTGTGTAGATTTGTTCAAACTCTCCTGCATTTATTTATTATAGGTTTAACACATCTTGTGATTGTGCTCAGTGTATATTATTATTACCTAGCTATTAGATGGCCAGTTCAAGCAGCAAGTGAACTATCCCTCCTCGTTCGGCGCGAACTGCGGCACTCAATCAGATCAACTTTCGAACAGTTGAAACAGATGCTGACATTGCATTTCCAGAAGTAGTAGATGAAGGTGACTTGGTAGCTGATGATCCTGTAATATATGATAAAGGTGATGGTGATGAAGAAATCTCAAGTGATGAAGAATTGGATGCCGATGTACTTCGGAATGTGGAATCGGATGTAAGTGACGAAGTAGTGAAGAGGGTGATGAGCAGATTTATCCTGTAAAGAACCACAAGCAGCTGAAGCACACCTCCCTCTTCACAATGTCGTTCTGTATAGGACCGGATTTCGTGTGGGTTTCCATAAAACTACTCGAAAGGAGGCCTTCCTGGTAACAATGAAAGAGTTTGTTGCAACTGCAGTTCGATACTCTAATGTCAGCATACAGGATGGCGGAATACTGATTCTTCCGAAATGGAAGCCTTTCTTGGTCTACAAATACTGGCAGGTGCTTTCAAACCTCACCACCGTGATGCCAGCGAACTGTTGACATTTTTGAAATGTTTAAATGTTGAAATGAATTGAACTGTTGGCACAACGTGATGGTCATTCACTTTTCCATACTACTATGAACTTCAAACGTTTCACTCAATTAAAGATGGCCTTCTGTTTTGATGACAGCAGGCGTCGAGATAAGCTGGCAGCCATGCGACACATTATTTTGTTATTCTCTTTTGTGTGTTGATGAAATGTTGGTCGAGTTTCATGGCGGGTTTCTTTCAAACAATATATTATTACAAAGCCAGGGAAGTTTGGGATAAAGATCTTTTGGTCAGTCGATGTGATCCAGATAATGGTCTCAGTTTTGCACATCGCTTGGTAAGGCATCTTACTTAGTTGCGGATTACCCTGATGCTGGACGCAATGTTAATGATGATTTTTTTACTAGTGAACCATTGATTACAGAACTTAGCAATCGGAGAACAACATAATTTGGAATAGTCCGACAGAAAAAACGCGAACTACCACCCGCGTTAAAATTATTTTCCACTCGCACTAGAGGTAACTCTCGACATAATTACTATTTGTGGCCAGATGGCTCTATGTTCGTACTGGGATAAGAGCACAAAGTATGTCCTGCTCTTGTCTACGATACATGGTGCACAGCAGAACAGACCTAGTCGTGATGAATAAAAGTCAGACATCGTGCTGGAATACAACAATACGAAATCATGTGTCAATTACTTAGACAAACTAGTTCGGGGCTTCAGTAGTAAGCGTAAATGCCGAAAGTGGTCATGTGTTGCATTGACTCTGGTAGATGCTGCTGTCATTGTTGCCTGGAAGATGATGGTTGCACAGGGTAACTACAGAAGACCACTACTCGTTCAAGAAGGAATTGGCGTACGAAATGTGCAAACCATTGATGACTAGACGAGCCAACCAAGTTCGACTACGTAACACAGTAAAGACAGCTTTACGTTACGGGGTTGGAGTGGTCTTCCAAGAGCCAATAGTACCAAGAGCTGAAAAATCAGGACGATGTTCATTTTGCCCTCGACAGTAAGACATGCGTGCTATGTCAGTCATGTATCAAACTTACCTACCGAGAGCATGCAATTTTTAAATGCCTTGAATGCACTCAGCGGCAGCAAATTTTTAAACTTTTTCTACGAACATTTTCTATATATTTATAAGTTGCATATTACTGTTGTCTCCTTTTGTTCATTTATATAGTTAACATGGCTGATATATTATTAATTCCATATTCATGGTTAATATATGTTAATGTTTAAAACATGGCTGCTTTGTGCATTAATAGATTGGGGTTGAACTATCTAGTATTTTTGACAGGATGAACTAACCGTTAAAATAATACTCAAATAGAATTTATACTACTTATGTTATAGCTTATTAATTTAAGTAGTATAATAATTAATATCTACGAAACTATAATAGATATCGTGATCTGAAATCAGATGCAAAAAGAATAAAGGCAATTTCTTGCATTCATCAAACGTTATAACACACATGGTTATTTCCTCTTAGTTTTCCTAAACTGGAGTTTATGACGTAATCAGGTTAAAAAAATAATATTATTTGATTAATTTTTTTTAAATAAAAATAGCTCGACAAGTCTTTAGAAGGTATCTGTATACCAAATTGCAGCTTAATCGGATGATAGGAAGTTAATTTTTTCAAGTGGTGGTAAAATACCCTACCTCCACAGAGCAATCCCTACATAATATGTCCACCGACGAAGGGTTATATTAAAACATTTTTTTGATTGATAATGGAACCGAAATAATTTTCCTGTAAATTCATACTTTTATATTTTAAATAATGTTACAGAATAAAAAGAATACAGCGAGCTCCTTCACATTGTTCAAACATATTTGAAACTATTGTTTACAGGTTGGGGGTGTTGAACGTGTAATTAGGTAAACATGAATATAATAAGCTCTAGAATAGAAAAAATAATTAATTGTAAGTATCATAGTATAATACCGGTTCTATCTTCATGGCGTTATACATATATATTATTAAAAATATTTTAAAAAATTGCTTTATTATTCCTTACTTCTTTGCCAAACATTGATGTGACTTCTGTACTAATTATTTAGTGTTCGTTGAAAGTAAGTTATATGGATTATAAATAATTTTTTTAATTAAACAAATAAATATTAATGTATCAACACTTAATATTTTAATTTATTTATTTTTTGTGTAATTTCAGATCTTGGATATAAGATTTCCACAATTCATTACAAAACTATTTCTATTGTCTATGCTCATCACGTCTACTCGCCGAATTTTCTTTGTTTGTTTTTGTGGCTGCTAACTTGAATGTTGTCATATTTAGTAAATACAGTATTAGTCACTGTTATTCTTACTCAATCCATTTTTTGTAAATATTCTTATTGTTGTCTACCGTTAGTTGGTATGCTGTAATACAAAAAACTCTTGTGGTTTGAAATATAATAATGTATCATGTATATTTTCTTTATTGAATTTTTTCTCTCTCAATATTGGGGAAAATTATGTTAGGAGTATTTACATGTTTATTATTTTTATTAATATATACTGGAATAAGTAAAGTATTTTATTTAATTATACTGCATTCAAGGCGTTTTATGTATGTAGATATTGACTAATATTGTTAGTATCTGAATTTTTTTAACAGCACCGTTTAAAAAGTTATGCCACGAAAATATTGTTCAATTTAAAAGCTTCTAGCATACAATGGTATAATCCATTAAATTAACTTTATATAATGCAAGCTGAGAATAACCAATTATTGCTTATATGCATGACAGATTAATGACGGAAAAGTTGTAATGTGTGTAATCTTATTACTAATATAGTCTGTACCAAGGCCGCCAAGGATATAAAATTTTCACCTTTGGATATAAATGAGTATTTTAGAATTAACTTAAAAATTACTAAGTACAGTGGAAACCACTTAATACGCACACGCTTAATACAAATAAACGCTTAATACGTTACTTCAGATAGAATAATGTATCCTACAGCGACAAAAAATTGAATCGTATATTTTTGCGTGTTAGCCATTTTAAGCAGTGTAATTTTTTCACATTTAACAATCACCAGTTACAACTTTCATATAAATTTTGCTCTTGGAAACTATTTTTACGGTTAGGAATAAAAGCAATCTAGCTGCAAAAACTGCAATAGAAGTATTTTGATATATACAAAGTTTCTATAAACATCTAATATTAAAAAACATAAATTAAGGTTGGGCGAACTAAGCTTAAAAAACCCATTTGATATATAAACAATTGGTCTGAATATATCGATATAAAATGTTGTTTTATACTGTCCGAATTCACATTTTATTTTGTGTTTAATTGGATCCTACAAATGTTTGAATAGGGTTATATAAGTTTCAGTGGAATTTTTTTATTAATAAAACTGACAAATAATGACATATATAGAAATGTCATAACATTTTTAATAATGTAGTTATAGTCTGAATTAGTTATTTTCAATTAAAAAATATATCTGACCGCCTGTTAAATTTTAATATTGGCGTAATTGACACCCAAGGGTATTTTGTTCAAAATTTTTTTAAACATTAAGCATGATGTGTTTTTAACATATATTTTGGCACTTCTAATGGTCAAGACTTTACTAGTGAATTTGGAATTTTTTTAGGGAATATTTTGGAACTAATATAATAACGGATCAAATGAAGATTATAATCATAATTACTTTATTATTTAGTGAAATTGGGAATTCATAAATGTTACTAAAGTTTCATAATTTGTGAAAGTGATTTATACGGGAAATAATTTTTGCAAAAAAAGTGTTTTAATTTATTTATTAAATATGTACTTTTTACAATATGTAATTGCCGTAGCATTGTCACCAAGACGTTACAAGCTAGGTCTTAATTGTACGGATTTGAAGCCCATTTCGGACATGATATAAGTAAAATGTTTAGCAACATATATATAATTGTTTAGCAAAGGGAAATTATTACACCGGTTGTAAAACTGACCGTATGTAAAATATAATAATAAATTACTTGAAAAAACAGCTAACTACACCCATACATAAACACAAATAAAAACTAATTAATTTGATAGTTATTTACAAAAAAATCTTTATTCAGGCACATCAGAATTAAATTTTCATCGTAGTATTATAATATTGATGTAAATTTGTTATTTGATTTAAAAGAACTATTACATGTGAAAATTAAAAAAAATGATACAAGAATTAATAAAATATCAAAAAGTGATAATTAATACATTGTTAATATTTTATGTTATTTATGTGTTATATTTTATGATAGTCCATTCAGTGCATTACATTTCAAATTTCAGACTTCAAATGGGCAGAATATCAGTTAAAATATAGTTATGTCTTCATTAACATTTTAAATACCAGAGGGTCACACTGATTCTGAAAACATCTAATAATAAACTTAAAAAGCTCACTATTGGTAACTACTAGTCGAAATAATACACCATAAACAGATCAAACATAAAAAAGGCATGCTTAATTATCCTGTTACAATACCGTTCCGCTTTGTTTAGAAATTTAAGAAACAACACCTGAATTGACCGTTCCAATTTAAATAGCTAGATAAATATATGTACACAGTAATTTGTAAAGGAAGCAGTCTGTATTAATATAGTATAGTTATGAAATTAAAAAATAGGAAATTGATACGAATACGCCTAACGTTGCAATGTTTGTCACACTTAGGAACAGAGTCAGATAATTTAGAATATTTTTATACAAACAGAAATGAATACGGTTACAACAAAATACCAAAAAACTAATATTATTAATATGCATTTAAATAGTTGAGATGCTATGCTAAATTTATGGCTATATAGTTGATGGTTGTGGCTTAAATCCGAAAGAAAAACCGGTAGGTAAACAAGAAGTAACTTTAACAAAGAGAAATTTAAAGGACATAATACAAGTTAAAACGAACACGGGAATTTTAGAAATTCGCTAAAAATAGTAAATATACCTACATCTGTATTTCATTTAGCCCAGATAAGCAAATTCATGAATATAGCTTATTTTATATAATTTCACTAGTTTATCTTACCCACAGTTTACTGCCGACTTTGAAAAATAGATGATACACATTCCGGTTTTTCTTATGTATTAAAAACGCATGAAAACCCTAGTTGAGTTCATATTGTTTAACAATATAATAGAACCAAATTAAATATCGAAAGTTTCCCTATCTTTTCAATTTACAAACATCACAATATATCTGTAAAGTTGCATTAACAAAAAGTATGATACAGTGTGCATAGTAACAGAATATGATAACTAGTAATGTGGTGATACAGTCGGTTGAGCATAGGAATGAAGCAATTGTTTGTCTGTACTATTATCTGCAAAATGGGGGTTAGAATACATGCGATGCAATCATCAACCGTCAATAGAAAATCGACACTATTGAAGCATTATCATTAACATAAAATCATTCTAACAAAAGCAAGGAATCTAAAAAAAGATATTAGTGTTATTTGTTTGAAATTTAAAAAAAAATCATCGCATAAATTTCCCAAATCTTGTTTTATTTGCCGGATATAACTCGATACTAGATTAATTTCGAGTCGTTTTCAAAACCTGGATTAAATGTATCAAAGCGACCTGTGAACACCTCAATGTTATATTGAAATAAAGAACTTTGCTTTATCATACTGGACTTTAGGGATTTGCGCCTTTCAACTAAAAATACGGTATAGCAAGTAATGTACTGCTCAGAATTAGTTAATAATACTAATAGAGACATTTGACGAACAACAAATAAGCGAAATTATTAAGTAATAATGAAGTTATTTCTGGATAGATATGCAATTAAAAACTACCCTCAGTATAAATTTGTCAAATCCAGATATTTATAATCGGGGTAAATTTTAAAGTACCTCAAAATTTCAGACTAAGCAAACTTAAATTGTATATTGATAAACTCAACATTGTATTTTATTACAAAAAGCAAACAACTGGTTTCTTTCATGTGAAGCATCGGCACACTATATTGGTTGATTTTAATTGTATTTAATTACATTAATAACGTAAACATATTTGTAATCATAGTATGTACTATTTAGAAAGTATATGGAACATAAATAGAAGGGTTTATAGTCAGAGTTTGTAGGGACGCAATGAAAACAAAATCTTAGACTATTTTACAATTTTCATAAAAAACTTTCTTGTTTTTCGTTGTTTAAAAGTAAGAAATTAACAATAAAAATGTTAAATTGCAATACAAATTAAAAAAATTTTGTCTGCTTTTCAAATAGGAAAAAAATTTAAAACACACCATGACTTTCCAAAACTCCTACGAACCCTATACAGCAGAATCAATATTTATTTTATATCTTACTACAATTAAAATATATAAATTAAATAGGACTTTTTACAATGGCCTGTTTCAAATATAACTGTAAAACGAAATTAAACTTACAACAATTACCTCTTCGCCGTCATGTGTTATTTTCATTCCCTTCACGACACAATTTAGCCTATATATAGAAAACATACAATACAAATGACCCTAAAATATAATCTCTAGTCTCTTGGCCGGCTCAGTAGTCCATGTCGACGTCCTCCTGGCCAAAAGACAGCTGCCCTGGACCGCCGCGTTTGATGTATCGCCGGTAGCGCTTGTAGTTGGGGTCATCGGCCAACTTGCGCTTCGCTTCAGCCTGTTTCTCCTCCGCGTAGCGCTGTTATAGGTGTAAAGATAGAAGAAAACCAGTGTTTGGTGTTATAATTACGGGTAAGTTTTACTGTTAAATTACAGGTTAAAACCATACAGTCTGGATGTATTAATTGACAGAATGTAAAAATCTAAAATAAAGTAAAGGAAACCTATCTGAATTAAAATAAAATTGTAGTATGCATTGGCTGAATTTTTAAATTTTATTTATGACTTTATGCACCCCAAAAATTCCATAGACACAATAGAGTTGAAAAAGTAACCAAACATATGGAATCAGGAAACAAAAATATTTCTGTAAGCACTTTAAATTTACACCGATAAAATGTTAATTAACAGCTAAATAATTAGATGAACATATATATCCGATACAAAAGTTAAATTCATTCGTAACTGGCCCAACTAAATAGTTATGGATTAATTAGGCCCTAGTTAAATTTGTGGGGATACATCATTACTGACAGATTCTACATTTACAAAACATTAAAACAAGAACAATGAATTCACAGCTAACTCAACATCAACATGAATAAATACGGTGCATCAGCAAATAGTTGACGAAACATTATTTGTAAACCTTATTTTTGTAAATATTATTCGACAGAATTTAATGTTCAGAACATCAAACATTTTGCGATGTCTAACGTCCAAAGTATGAATTAATCACTACAAATGGTTGAACAGAGCAAACCAGGGTTCGTACAGAAAAGCCAAAGTCATAATCCATTAGACAAATAACACAAATAAAATTTCATTTTGTGCGGTATCGTATATTACTAAGTTATTTGGATAATCAGCTTTTTGTGTAGATGAACAGCATGATAATGATGGGCATTAACAATAGCGTTGCATACAATGTTTTCCTTATAGTTTTTGCAGAATATATATAAAATGTTAGTAATTTAAATCTTATATTTTGACAGTTATAAAGGACTGTTTTCCTTTCATTTTCGCGGGGTTTCAATAACTTATCTTCAAAAGCTTAATTCTCAAATGATTTCTAGTACCCCAAAAAAAAGGAATATTCAAATTAGAGAGTTTTTGATGATTTTCGAGGTTCCGTACGAACCACGCACCATCTATTAGGAAATTTCATATATAGGGTTCACCAAAAAAAACTTTGTTTTTTCATAATTTATTTTATCAATTGGCAATTTTGTATTTTTAATCCAAAGAAATTGTTTTTAAGTATTATAATAAGTATAGAGTATAATCAAAGTATCAAAGAATCGATAATAATTTAAATTACGCATTGATATTAATTGTTATCGTTACCTATCGCTTATCTATCTATCAATTTATTATTAGTTAGCGTTATGCTATCATTTTACTTTTGTCTAAAAATGGAAGTCAAGCACAAAGACAAACTTTTTTGTTGTTAAGGTACTAATGATTCTGGTAAGCAACTGTTCAAAGACTTTGCATGATGGAGGTGCCATCAATGCTGAGCGGTATTTAGAGTTTTTAGAAAATATGTTGACTGTATTTGAAGGAACTGTGCCATGATGGGAAATCATTATCCAGCATGATAATGCCAGACTACATGTGGCAATAGTCGTCCAGAACTGGTTCGAGGAAGAACATGTGACGCTGCTGAAGCAACTGGCATACTCCTCAGACACCAATTCTCAGATCATTATCTATTCTGAGATTACTAAACATTTAGACGAGGTGTAAACTTCCATACATCACAAGAAATTGAATCAAATGTTGACAACTTTTTTTTAAATATCACAAATCGACAAATGACTACAGAATTCGAGTGTTTTACACTGGACCTTCAGAAAATCATTGATGTCTATGATGATTATTTGTAAGTTATCTTACACTCTTACTGACTTGTGAGGTATATTTGTTATATATACATTGTTAATATATATATACATATTTTAATACGTTTTATTGCACTCTATTTATTAAGTACATGTAACTTTGATTAAATAAAATTGGGAAAAAAGGAAGTTTTTGTTGGCGAACTCAGAGCAGGTCGCATTGAATGTAACAGAAGTTAACTTGTGACCCTTTCAAAACATTTTTAAACAATGTTTAAAACATAATACAAATTGGCGTATCCAGAACGAAACGAAAGAAATATACATACATACATAAATATAATATCAACATAATAAAAAAAATTGCAAGAAGGGTAAAGAAAATAGAAGAAAAAAATCAAAGTGGCCACTTGTACAATTATATAAACATACTATGGCTATTCGGAACTATCGGGTAATCGGAAAATCAATTCACCATTTTTGGTCTATTGCAAGATTATGAAAAATTCGACTTATCGAAATACCGGCTAATGTGAACAAAAATTGTAAAACGGTTCCTATACCTACCATGTAATTTTGTACTGCGGATCGAAATAGCTTAATAGCTTAATTTCCAGTTAATATTATTAACATCAGCATCTTAACTAATATGTAGACAAAACAATGTCTGAACTTTCTATTATGATATATATATATATTCATCTACAAATAAACACACATTAATTAAATTTATTATATTAACGCTTTTTTAATAATTAAAAAAGCGTTATAATGATGAAGGTTACTTTAAAAGAAAATCCTTCCATTTCCGATATTTATATTTTCCTACATATTTTTCTATATACTACTAAAAAATCATAATTTGACTTTATTGAAATCGATTTTAGCCTAATCGGAACAAGCTTGTCTACATTTTATCTGATCCGATTAGCCAGGGTAGACCGCAATAACAAAGTACGTAGTTGTGGTAACGGAATCCACGTTTTTTATCGATTAAAAAATTAAAGATAATTGCTTTGAAGTAACATCAGCACACTTTTTTTCATTTCTCAAGGTATCACTCAGTTGAAGAAAAATACATTTTATTCACACCATTTTAAGGAATAGATATCACGTCATAACTCCAAACTACAAAATATTCATGCATAAAATTCTTAAAACCACGCATAAGTGAGCTGCTTTAAAAGACAGCGGTTTTCCAAAGCAGTCTCTAATCATGATGGTAAATTGCACCGACTGATAAAAGCAGCCCCACCCACCCCCACCCCCCCCGGAGGCCAACCTTATAGTTCTCCCTGATCCACAGCTCCTGCTCGAGGAAGCGCTCCTTCTCGTCGTCCTCTATACTGTCCCACTGGAGCGTCGAGCAATTCATGAACCGGGAGATCTGATAGAGCTGTTCCTCGCGGCCAAACTCGCGGCGCAGCAGAGTGAAGAGCACGAGCCAGCGAGCCTGGAAGCCGCACCACTTGACAAGGGCAAAGGGCAGTCGGACCAGCTGCAGCCAGAGAGTGTACTTGATCGAGGGCTTGGCATAGCCGCCGCTAGAGGTGGGGTAGAGTGGAGGTGGAATGTCAAGATTGGTACTTGGGGGTTGGAAAAAATTAGAATTCAGTTGACCTTTCACAAAAAAGAAAGCGAAAATTTCCCTATTCGAGTCGCCCCATTTTGATTGATCAAACCCTTTTACAGTTATTATATCTATTCCAAATGCGCAGTAATATTATAATTATATAGTAAGTACAACGGATGGAAATCATTTATATTTTTGCCCTATCTCCCTTCCTCCAAACGGTCACCTCTGATATTCATTTGAGATATGAGCTGTTGTTTCTTATTCAGTGTCATATAGCCGGATTTATTATTAAGGAATGTATGATGAAGACCAGGCGATGTAGTATTCAGAATTAATCTTATGTGGAGGGTTATTGAAGAGAAGGCTTTGTGCGTAGACATATAAATAGTAACAGAAGGTATTAAAAGAATATCAAAATCAATAGAATATTGTCGGTATACCGTATAAAGGGAATTTCAACATACAGGTTAATATGGAAAAATTAGTATAAACACGTCGTATGGAGACATGGAATATGTACTCTCCTATTTCATTTTTAAATACCTTAATATAAATGAATGATAAAAGTATTTGCGACAATGATAAATAATGCCAAGAATGCCAAAGAATGCGAACATTTAGTACAGTATGTCTATAGCGAAAAGTATATCTATACAGGGTTTCCGCGGTTCTCCAATAATAAAGTTCCAGGACATGCTTTAAAAGTTATTGCATGTATATAGAGCAATATCAAAACATATGCTTTAACTATATAACATGTATTGATAGTTGCGTATAATACCTGTCATAATAGTTGATGTTGAGTTTAATGTTGTCCAAGGACAGTACATAGTCGGTACAAATTTAAAAAAAAACATGTACAAAAAATGTGACAAAAGATGGATGAAAGTAAATTTTTCCATATTACCATATAATTATAAAAATAAGCAATTCTTACAAAATTCCAGGATGTTCCAACCCCGTAGGTAAACTGTTATATAGTTAAATATAAATGAATCATGTTTGAAACAATGCTATTGTTTTCTTATGGAGTTGTTTATTTAAACCGAAAAGTTGTCAGTACTTTTGGTTGGAGAAATAGACTTGTATTGTAAGCGAAAATCCACAATATATCTCTGTTGTTGTGTATAAATAACTGGATGGAACGTTGGTATCGACATTAGCATAGGCGGTCTGTTAGACATTATTTTAACTAATCCAAAAAGAAACATTCTAAACCACCTGATGATCATTTTAAATTTAAACAGAAACAAAAAAGCATGATTCCTGCGGCCCCCTGACTGTCATATTGATCTAAACACACAAGTCGGCATACCGGATGTCCATCTTGTCTGCGATGATCTGCCGAATCACCCGCTCCTCCTTCTCCTTCATCTCTTCCTTGGTCACTTTGCGGCCATTCTCGCGCTTCTTATGGTCCAGCAGGCCGTCTTGATGAGCGATCTCCTTGGCTTTGATGCGATACTTGGGCTCTTTCACCAGATATGACAGGGCGTCGTTGTAGTTCGCCCACTGGCCGTAGTACTGAAATAGTGTGATGATACCGCGCAATAGAATTATCTTACTATCACAATAAGCCTGAAAAAGTAGATGAATGGAAAGTACAACATGCTACTTCAAAAAATTCTTCTATATATGTGTAACAAATGTTTAGAGATGTTCTTACTAAATTTAATTGTTAGCAAAGATTAATAAAATATCAACTTAAAATATGAAGAACACTCGTCATTTTGATTGTAATAATTTTACACTGAGCGAGATTCGGATCTACGAAAAATAATTTCATAAATATTATAGAGGTATATAGTAAACCTAAATCCATGATTACTATTATTTGGTTAGAATTATTATATAAATGACATATTAAAAAAAAGTTATAAATTGTCATTTTACCAATTCAAAATAAACTGGGATATATTATTATAAATAGTGATTAAATAGATATTAAATGCACAATATACAGAAAATACTATTCTATATTGTCATTGATAATATCGTGATACTACTACTCGAACAAGAGGGCAGTGCTTCTTAGACAATCTGATGTAATCCTTAAAATACTGTGCCGGATAGAATAAAAATGATAGCCGGAATGTAAGAAATGTGGTACTACAAATTGATAATTCACGAAAATAATAGTTTAATTCTATAGTACTTAATAATACTAACTCCATAGAATGGATAAAAATATCCAACCATACACTTTTTTGTGTAGAAAATGTAACACAAAAATTTAATAACTCCTATAGCAACGTTTTTTCAACTATTAGAAGACGAAGGCCTTACAGGTATTGCAGAAGTTGGATAACTATAACTCTCTGACAGTGAGTTATTCAACACCTGTTTGAAGGAAATGTTGTTTTTCATTATGTAATATCAACAAATTTAATTATAAACCTGAGAACAGTGACATACTACATGTGTAATTAGCCATATGTGAAGGGTAAGCTTTGCAGTCATGCGTTACTCTCTAGTTCATAACTTGTTGAACTAAAAAATTCATATTTCGTGACGAAATGACTAAACATAATATATAAAACATGAATACTGTCATGTTTAACCTGTACCACATCAAAACTATTTTACAGTATCCTTCGTACAATAAATTTGGTTGTAACTATTTTCGTGTGATTTACATACTATTATAATAGCCGATAAATGTTAATGTCAAGTTATTTAGTACGAATGTCTTACTTATTTAATGGTATGACTATACGTTATAGCTATAGGTATAGGCTCTCAGGATATAAAGTACTGTTAAAAATGGTATAATATAAAGAAACTATTTTAAACAATAAATAGAAAGCGATTACCTGTATTACAATACCGCTTTAATAATGGCAGCTCGCTTCCATGACTATAATTTATTAATAGATTAATGCACAAACAAATGCAACATTACATAAATAGGTTTGTAAAGTGAGTATCTCATAAATCAAAATATAGGTAGACAAACCTGGGCCAGAGATACAAGGGAGATAATGACGAAGAGTACAATCCTAACGTCAATTTTCGGGGAATATCTTCGAGCGTAGTAGCGATACATGTGGTAGTACATCTCTTCTGGATTGTCGAGCATGTAGTCATATTCCTTGCGCTGATCTTCGTCACGTAAAATCTAATAAAAAAATCAATTATAACATTTATAAATAAGGTTAAACATTCAACACTTAGGACTAATAAATACATGGACAAAATCAGAACAATAATTATGCCTCATCGATATATTATGCAAAATATTCAATTTGAACACTGGTTATGATTTGGAAAAAATATGAGTAGTCAGAAAATATAGAGTGGTAATTTGAGTATGATGAAGGAATTCCATTATTATACGAGTCATATACTATGTAATAACAAATGCACTAAGTATTAAAATAAGAAAACGAAAGTCATTGATTTATGCGCAGTTGATACGCACGTAGACTGCTAGCATTACTTTTGTTCTCTATTCTCACTATACACTTTATATAAATATATTTTTAATAGTCTGGTTGCTATGATATTCGACATATATTAATTATATACCATTTGTAATATATAAAAAGTCACATACATATAACATTATTATAAGATAATGAATAAACTACGTTGGTAGATCATATGTATAGTGGTCAAAGTATGGAAAATTGAATTGAAAAGCGGCCTGGATGAATAAATACGTAAAAATATAGAGCAATACACAGCTTTGCTAAATTCTATTGCAATACTTGAAATTAATATCAATAGTATCGGTTTAAACATACCACAATAGAAAATGAAATAATATTGTATTTTTTAGAAAATATTCTCACGTTGATGTATATGTCTAGTACAATTTACAAATACAATTTAATGTTATAATATGACACATAGTAAAAATAAATTATATAAAAAAAGTCCCGAACAGTTCCCAAAACACTGTACGCCACAAAGTTAGAATTGAAATTAGCAAAATAAAAAAGGACGAAAGAATAAATAAAATAATATCCAATATTTGGCCATACAAATTTCACTACCAACTAGAATCGATATAAACCTTAACTATAAAAAAAAACTTAACAAAAATATGTCTATTGAGAGAAGAAGTATGCAAACGTCGATGAGGTACTAAACAAAAAAACTAACTTCGTAGGCATTTGCGATTTTCTGAAAAATTGATTCAGCGGCCTTTTTATCTTCTATCGTCCGTTTTCTGTCTGGATGGTGTTGCTTGGCCAGCTTCCGGTAGGCTCGTACAATCGTCTGCTTATCAGTTTCACGACTGACACCCAGTACTATTATGGAAAAACAAAGAGGTGGAATAATTAGCATAGCATTGTGGTAAAAATTTACCTTGTCATCTTAAAGTGGAAAGATATTTCCTTATACAGAAACATAATATGTATCTCTACAAGAACTTTATATTTTAAATACTAATAAAGAATGTAAAAGAACATAAACATTTCTATTAAGGGACTTTCATTTTATAATAACATCTCTCTTAAATATAATATATAAAACATAATCTTATTATATGTAGGACATTTATAAATTGTATTAATTATAAGTTATGGCAAATGATAATCAGTTACTATCTATCAAAACATGAATAATGCTTTATAGATATATTAATAACAATATAAATCAATATTAAAAATAGAATATATTATAAATATAAATTTTCACAATTATTTTTTACATGTAGAACTCAGGTACTTAAATGGGAAAGTTTAGGCTTATAAATTATAAAAGAATATTGGTAAAATATTTGGTTAAAACAGGGCCATACTAAAAAAAAACAGGAAAAATGAAGGTAGAATAAAAACAACAACTTTTTAATACTTCCCTAAATATTTGTCATATTTTCATAATAATCATACACAGTGCTCGTATTCTGGATTTTCCTATTTTTCGGGCCGAGCAAAAAGTTTTCGGGCCAAAGATAAATGACTTATAATACCCTATATAAATTACCTTTTTCAATTTAATTTTTTTTATTACATGTACATATTTATTATAATAGTAGAACAAAGTTGCAACAATAAAATAGATGTATAATTTACAGGATGGGACAAAAGTAACCGAACTCACAATATTCATGAATAATGGTTGTCTTTGCTGGAATATTCATGAATTAAAGAAACTGACATTGTTAACAATATTTGTACTTATTATAATAATAAATTTGAACAATTGGAACAATCAATGTGTGGCAATTCTGGCATAGACAACCACTATTCATGAATATTTTGGTTTCGTTACTTTTGGCCCACCCTGTATACATACAATATGTTTATATAATATACGACAGTGCTGTGGTAGTGTATTCATAGATCTCAATGTTTTAAAAAGTTTTTAATAAGTAGTGAATGGTGCATTGACAAATAACCTAAAGTAAGCAACTAACAAAGTACAATAATATCTTTCCACATTAAACTATAGATATACAATGCAAAACTATTACAAAGCATCAAATTGGTACATTTATAATAGCAGAGAATATTGAAGGAAAATTTAATACAATTTATAAAAATTGACATTAATCAATAAGTCTTGTTAATATGATAGTAGCACAACGTTGCAATAATTAAAACAGATGTATAATATATATACACATATAATATACGGCAGTACTATAGTAGTGTAATTCATTGATCTCAGATAATGTTTAAAAAAATACTAACATTTTAATATAGACACACTGGCGTAGTAAAAATATAATTTGGAATGTAAGAGTCAGTAAAAAAAGCAATATAGTTGTATATAGTATTGTGTAATGAATTCACTGTTTATCAAGTCGTGCAATCTTGTAAGAGCATCCAGGAGAAGTCGATTCCATATTCAATCTTTTAAGAATATTCTCGTAAAAGCGCTTCGAAGCAGTCTCCTTTTTGCTTTCCATTTTCTCCTTCTCTGCCAACAGAAGCTTCAATTCAAGATTCCACTTCTGTATACTTCGTAGAGCTTTCCTTTTGTTCCAGACTACTTTTTATTTGATGTTCCTTTGCAGCAATGTCATCAGCCAACTTAGTTAGACTACTGCTTTTTGTTTTTTTCTGACTGAAACAATTTTCAAGACTTCATCTTTTTTCATTTTCTTGTTAATTTCATCTTCTGTTGCATGAACCGATGCACCCATTTCCATCAGGTCTTCCGTTATGGGGAAAGATGCGCTGGTGTGGTTGGTCATTGATAAATAAGACTTGATGACGGCTAGAGCTCTGACTGTTTGTGGTGTTAGAGTTTCGTTTATTTGCTATAATATCAAGGAGGATACTGAAGACTCTCTCCACCTAAGCATTGCCATGGGGTAGAATGAGAACCGTATGTTGGTATAGCCGAATTTCCAACTCCAAATTGCTCATCTCTTCAGGTGCAATTATGAAGAGCATTTCAGACACAATTGTCTTGCTCTAATTCTCAAAATGATAATTCTTATGTTCAGATGGCTCCAGAAACTTGCATGATATCAAGTAATCGTTGCCCAATGAAAGATATGTTAGATAATGTTAAAGAAATGGTTTCCTATTAATACTTATAAATATGACATATTTGTATAGATTATATGTAAGACTCATTTTAAAGGACCAGTCAATACAAAATTTCGGACATTTTAATGATCATTTATAAGCATAACAATTTTCCGGATTTACTTAGACCAAATTTTCAGACCAAGTGCCATTCTTCAGGCATTCAGGCAAATATTTTTAAATTCGGGCCATACCCGAATTTTGGGCCACTCTATGAGCACTCCATACAAAACAGTATTAACAAAGAACAACATTTAGTTATATTTTGTATCAGTTTATACTTAAAATAAACAACTGCACAAAAAAGAACTTTATAACCAGTTAAGAAGCAGTTCACATATATGAGAAAAAGTATGAGTTTAGTACTAGTTCTTATTATGAGAAATTCTTCTTCTGAAGATGATGTAAATTAAAATTTGGACTAGTCGTCTTTAAGTTGAAGATGTACAATTATCTTAGTTGCTGAGAAGCCAAGATTGGTAGTTGAAATAGTTAGCTGCATCATCCTTATTGTGGCTATATAATCTGTGGCATAATCTGAGAAACAATGATTCCTAGTACATCGCAGATACCTAATGGGTGGGTTGCTCGTGTCATTGGTACCAACACCAACGTTGGTGTTGGTAATTTTTCAGTTGCTCATCTAATTGGTGAGATTACCAAAGCATGCGTTGGTGATTTCGCTCTATAGAAAATTTACCAATGCATAGTAGCATTGGTGAGCGTGTTGGTGACATTTTTAGTCCAATGAGGTAACTGCAATTGAGAAAGGGGGGACTGTTATCGACAGTTGCAGCAGCAGTTAGGAGATGCACGAGCAATCAATAAATTAAACAAAAAGTAAAAGAATTAATGGTTATTTTTAAGAGAACCACCGCCGCGTCATTTCAAAGACCGCAGCAATCCTCTGGAAGATTTCACAGATGCCGAGTTCATCTATAGATTTCGCCTATCAAAACAGTCGGCTCAAGACCTTATAACCTTACCGTACATTAATGAAAATCTTAGGATAAGTATAGGAAAAAATCAAATAAAAATCCTTTTGAGGTCTATCTAGCCTACCTGGGGTAAAAATTTAAAAGTAATACTTATATTTTTGATATATCA
>JAUZND010042944.1:0-20681 GCA_034780555.1 Coelogynopora nodosa | reverse complement strand
AAGAAAATGACCTCTCAGACGATGCTGTTGTAACAGGAATGGTCATAAAGATTCGTACAAGTATTACAACTTCATTGAAAAGCGCATGACCCATTTTCGAAGCGACCAAAATGTCACCGATTTGTCGAACATTTTTAACATAACTTAGGCCTGAAAATGCCACATTCGTTGACCTCATTTGCTTGATAAAATTCGGAAGCATTTTTAATTGTGTTCCCAAGGCTACAGTATCAATATCATTTTTGTAGAATTCCGCAATTTTTCTATCATATGTGAATTCATCGGAACCTGACCAGTTAGCAGCTGCTAAAAGAGTGGCTTCCAATGAAAATGGCATTTCCAAGGTTTTTTGGCTGAATCTTTGTCGTAGTTCAGCAGTCACTTTGTCGATGACTTCATAATAAATTCTTCTAAAGAATACCAGTGGCGACATATCAAAATGATGTTCGGAGCAATTATCTAATCGTTTTTTTTAATAGATGTCTGAAAAACGTGGTCTGGCTAATTTTCACATGTCAGATTTAGGGGGGGCCCAAATATACTTGGGACCCCAGGGCCCCCCTGGCTCCGGCTCCTATGATACATAATACTTACTATACAAATCATTCAAATATTTAAATATACTTATTTTGGCTCCTATACCGCTATTGGTATTACCAAACACAAATATCTGCTTTGTCCAATTCGAAAGTCTTGATTATTATAGTTCGCCATCTATCCAAAGTATAGTCTATCTCAAGTTACACATAGTGTTGGAGTTGTTTTTAAGCCTAAACTATGAATTCTTTCTTTTCTTTCAATAATCTATACACAAGCGAAGCGAACACCAGTGATTCAACCCGATATTTAGGAAAAGTTGACGAAGAGAGATTTAATTTCAACTTTTACTTTTGCGAAAAAGTGAAGCGGTAAATCCTAACGGTATATCCCTATCACAATAAAGATTAAGTTTAATTTCTCAAAATGGTTTCACTTTCCACTATATATGTTGAACTCTTGGTTTTTGTGTGATTAGTCAAATTTTAAGAGTAAAATTTAAGTTTGACGAAAATTTAAATAGAATAGCTAAAATAAAATGTTCTTAATAGTTGAATATTACACTTCTAAGTTTCACTGATCAACAAATAAAATATAATAATAAAAACATTTTAAAATATATATTTTAAAACTTTTTCTTAATTTTTTTAAAAGGGCTTTTTAATTTTTTTACGAAATGTTAGGCATTTGTTTGTCATTCAACTATATAACCGATCAATATCTTCATTAAAAAATCGAAAATAAAATGTTTGAGTTTTTTCTTCTTCAGAAAATAAATATGTAAATTTAATAAAAGTAATATAATCTAAAACATATAATTAACTATCTTAAAGTATGCCTAAATAATACTTTAACTTAATAATTAAGTGAATCACAGGAGCGCATAACATTTCTCAAAGGAATAAACCATATTTTAAAAAGGCTAACAAGAAGCGCGCGGTATTTTTGGCAAATATTTTGATATATGTAACGTTGAAACAACCCCCTAACTAAGTGCATAAACTAATACTCAGCAGTCAAGTCAAATAGCCGCGGCCGGCGGCACAGGTTTGATAAAAAAGGAGTCAACAGCAGAACCTGCAGTTTCCTTGCCGACGATGCCAGTCTGATTTGCATTATATTATATAACGACAGTATGTATATATGGGCGGAGTTCGCTTCCAAGTGGGCAAGCAAATATATGCACATAGTTTAACGGATATATTAGCTCAGTCAATATGGGACAATCGAGACAATCATCCTGACTCGCCGTCTTCGAGCTCTCAATATGATATGATTCTACTTATGTACATTTATATATAGGTGTCGGATTCAGTGGACTGGATAAGATTGGTAGAAATATATGTCAATGATAGAAATGAGGCAAATGCAAGAATAAATATAGATAATATGTTATGTGACAGAAATGTAATGAATGCCGAAAACCGGAAGAAAACACTTATATTTATAAGTTTCCAGGTTTATATTTGTCGGTTAAGGAGTTAAATAAACAAGTGCTGGTATTGATGTAACCTTTGAATCATTCTTTAGCCTATATATAAGAGTCATTCATTCAGTCGGATTACTAAATGTGAATAATTAAAACATTGGCAAGATAAATTGTTGTAACATAAAAAACGAAATGGATTTTCTAACCTTATAAAACAACCTTACAAATAGGGATAAATGGGAGGTTTTTTATTGTTGTGAAAATGCTTAAACCAAAATAAAAAACATAAAAGATATTCCAGAAAATAACGAAAAATCAATTAGACTTCGAATTAAAATATAAATTGTATCCGCTTTGGGTATCTAGTTAAAATTATTTCTTACATATACAATGTAGGTGCTAAAATTCAAAATTAATAAGTTTGAAGTAAGATAGTCTGAACACATTGACAACAGCACCCCATATACAGAGGCATATGAGTATTTGTCTTATTCAACCCCTCACATCCCGTGGACTCTGGGGAGAGGGATTAGCTAACTATAACCATGCACTTTGTATAGGACTTCCTACTCTTTGTAATAGTCAGAATTGACTGAAATGTGGATGGCATCTAAGATTTTATGATTAATGATCAGCCGCAATATGTTTTTATGGATCATAATTCATCTCGTGATCTCGTGATCGTGTTGCAAATATAAAATATTTCATATTGTTTAAATCAAACAAAAAAAGTAGGCATAAATCAATTTAGCTGAAAATTGAATAATAGTAAGCAGTAATTCAGGTTTGAAAATTTGAATCGAAAATTTCAGGATCAGTAAAAGTTGTTTCGATTTTGTCTAATGGTATTTTCAAAATATAAAACTCAAGTTAATCGGTTATTTAGAAAAATGTTAACGGAAACATAATTAGATAAAAAATTCTATTAAGCCGATCACATAATTTTGAAAATTCTGATATACATAGCATATTTGGAAAATCAAATTCAAGGACTTTCAAGGACTTTTCCAGGACCCGTTTTATCCTATTTCTTAGTTATGAAAAGAAATGAAGGAATATTGCAATGCAAAGAAATTAGGCCTAACATAGGCCTCTCACATATTGGCTACACTAAACACCTTTAAGCACAATTTGCCCCAGAATTTGAACTGGAATCAGACACCAGCCATGATTTGTACGGGAATATTGTAGTTCAACTACTGTTGAATGAGGAACGATTTACAGTCATTTTTAATCTGCAGCATAAATGGGCAGAAATTACATTAGCTGAACCAAAAATGTATTTGCCAATAAATATATCATGCAGTCAAAATAATTGTAATTAGCAAAAAACTACTAAATTTAAAGTTCTTCAAGATTTTTTAAAGATAATTTATTTTGAAAGATTTAGATATTTTATTTTCTAATTTCAAAAATACAAATATTATACTCAATTTATTTGAAGAGAATGACAAATTTACATGACTTTAAAAAAAATTGTCAACATGATAAATTCCAGGACTTTTCCACGGTTTTGGAGTTTTTAATAAAATTCCAGGACTTCCTAGGATTTCCAGGATGGGGAACCGACTCTGCATATATTGTATGTATATATATAAATGACTAATAACAATAATATTTAAAAATGAGTAAAAAAAATAACCACATACAATCATGTAGTATAATTTTAGTTTTATAATGTAATTAGAATGGCAGTATTGAGAAACTAAAATTGTAACAAATACAAGTTCCAGTAGGTATCTGTATCAACAAAGATCCAATAAACCAGACTAAAACAAATACCATAGAACGTTCACTGTACAAAATGCCACAAGACTAGAATATGATAATATAGTATGTTATATACTTGTGTGACATGCGCAAAACCAGAGCCAGAAAAAATTCAAAAGAAAAAGCCAGTTTTAGTTATGGTACAGTACAGTACACGTGCCTCACGTGCCCTCACAGTACACGTGCCGATTGCAATCGATTTCAATTGTCCCACTTTCCATATCAAAATAGCTTAACTATTTGATGGTTGACGAGAATGTAAGCTTCACTATTATGTAAAATGTTATGTCATGAGCAAATTTTATTTTAGAATGATGTTTCGACCACTCAGAAGATGACACGTACCGCGTTAGTGCTTCTGGTTCCCTACTACATATTATCAATCCAGAAACGTCGGTGGCAACGTTAGAATAAGTATAAACAATTCACTAAAAATGATTGTAAGATAGATTGGCGCAAACATTTTCATTTTATTCTTTTTCACATCGAAAAAGTATTGCGAGACGACAAAAAATCTGTACAACCTTATCGACAACGCACTATCAAATCTCTTGCAATATAAATTTGCACCTGCACCGCTGCTGAAATAAAATATGGCACATGATTCTATATTAAGGATGTAAATAATTAATAAAATTTCACTTTGCTAGCTGTTTATTTTTACGCACTGATTAAGATGTGAAATATTGATAAAAACAGAGAGCACTTTTAATGTTCAACAAAAACCTGTTTAAATAATAACATCTACTTTGTCTATATTAAAGTGTAAACGAAACACAAATATTTTTTTAATAATTAAAAAATATGAATCAAATAATGAAATAAATTAAAAAGTGGCAGTATAAATAGAAAATAAATTTTAAAATAATTAAAAAAGTAAATAAATGGTGAAAATAAGTCGACATTTAGAGTGCCTTAAACTTAAATAACGTTAAAATAGAAGTATTTTAAACTCAAAATAATATAAAAATTATTCAAACTGTTAAAACCATATCGCATCACAACTTGAAGTAATTGACATTGTAAACAAAACAAAGCACTTTCTACGAGATGAAGCGAAACAATTGAGTAGTGTTATTATTAGTGTTAATTTTTTTAAAAAGAATAATTTCTTAAAAATGAATATAAATTAATATCATATTACCAATTCCACGATATATATTTTTTATAATATTGTATATCAAGTTTCATGTTTCGATATTGTATAAAAATATTGCTGTGCAATAATTATGATGTCAATTGCCAATCTATATATGAACAACAATGACGGTCTAGCATATCATTTCAATAAATACCAATACGTAACAACACTATATATAGGTAATTGGAAAAATACAACAGAAAATACACACCACTTCAAGAGATTTTTTGACAATGGAATACACTATTTTACTTTCACTAATGGTAAGAATTGTATAGAGCAGAGATTTTTTTTAATATTCTTAAATAATATGATTATGCTATATAGCTATGATATGGATACAATATCGTTTATAGAATTCTAAAATCACTGAAGTACTACAAAATAATCCCCAAAAAGAATGTATGCATGATAAAACATAGTTATCATGCGACAAATATATAGAGCATTATTTAAGGATGTACTGTACAAGCAAGTTATCTCGCCTACTCAACCTTAACAAATAGAAACCTAAAACTGAAGCTCAATGTTTCTAGATGTTAATACTTAAAGCAGATTAAAAATGGTATATTTTTTAATCATTTTATTATAGATGCTTTTCACCTGTAGAAGATTAGTCAATGAATTGTTTTTGCACATTTAGTCTTACATTGTATCTATTTGATTGTTTTGATATTTTTACAGTATATCCATATTATTATCCATTTAAAAATATCAAAAAAAATTAAACTGTTTTTTTGTGGCATAATTAAAGTATGTGTATCGTAATGTTCGAAAATACATAACCAACTTCACTGCCCAGTTTGTGATTGAATAGTTTATAAACAAATGATAAATAAACATACGTATTTTTGTAATTCTGTCGAGTTTTTGTTTGGAAACATGCCGAAAACAACATTCTATTGTTTGGTAATAATTTTAGTTAATTGTATTTTATAAACAAAAATAGTAATTTCATATTCATAAATGCAATTTTTAATTTATTTTCTTCTGAAATAACGATAATAATCTTTAACAATAACCAGCAGGAAAAGTACAAATTGATAAACTGACTCAATTCTGAGTATGCAATTTTAACTCAATTTGAAAGATGTAATCATTAAATAATTCAAAATTATATTTAACAAAAAAAATTAGCAGGAATAAGTATATACCAGGTTAAAAATGACAGCTTCACATTTTGTTGTCAGTGTCTGCATTGCATTATATACATAATTATATTTTAAGAATTTACATGTGTAATATTACTGTTTTTATTAATTGACTAAATATTGAACAGAATCATTGTTATCGTCTTATTTTTGGCTTTAGATGCAATCGATTTCTATGGGCATATTGGTAATACAAATTTATTCAATGAATGCGGTATATTGTGTAAATCTTAAAATCTGACTTGTGAAATGCCACTATCAATATTTCAAATTTTTTGGTGCATTTTACGGTATACAAAACGAAAGACTTTGCATAATAATTTTTAGAACAAATAATCTCCAAGCATCGCTTTAAGATAACTTTTTTTAAATAATCGCAGGCATTTAGATATGAACAAGTATGGTCTAACAAATTATTTTTACTATAAATGACCATCATTTCAAAAAAATATCAATACGCAACAATACTACATATCGGTAATTGGAAAAATGCAACAGAAAAGAAAGCGCCACTTCAAGAGATTTTTTAATATTACTTCCACTAATGGTAAAAATCGTTTATAGTATTCTAGAATCACTCAATTTTCGGTTAAACAAAATAATTTTTGGTAGGTTAACATACAATTATTTACTATTATTAGGTGGCTTTGCCCCTCTCACCAATTTTCTATTGGACAATCTTATGCTTCACTGCACGCTTTAATGTATGGATGCATACTTTTAGTGTATATATAGAGGAATGGAAAAAAAAGAGCAAACTTTCAGGGTGGAGCGACGAATTCATAGTTTATAGTTTAGAATGGCGCATAAATTTAAAAAAAAGAGATTTCGTAGTATAAATGGTGGATTTATGATGCATGCGAATAACGCTGATGCCAGAGAAGGGGATAATTGTGACTAATATACTTAATTATAACAATAAATAACAACAAATACTAACAAAATTAAAATGAACAATTGGCGCAGTTAAAAAAGAAAATAAAGTTAGTTTAATAATTCAGGAAAGTCTGTAGGAATTCGCCGATGACTCCGAGCATAATTAAAGTATTCAGGAAACTAATTTTCAGCATATATCGGCAGCAACGTAACATAATGCGGATAACTACTCACATGGCATATTCGGGACTGCCCTCAAGTCCACAGGCGTGTGAACCCAAGGTATCGTGCCAGACATGTTTGTAGACAACGTCGAGCCCTGGAAGCGACAATGTTCTCTACATATAGTATATAGGGTAGGCCTAGGCCACTAATCAAGGTAATTAGAGCAAGAGGGAAGTGTACCATTAGCATGTAGTATTCGAATATCCATTTTAATTTGAATACCACCGGAAATATTTAAAATACATATGTATGTTATTTTAAATATTACTTTAAATAAGAATAATTGTTTAGCTATATAATAGAATTTTTTTTAGGAGTACAGCATGCAGTATATATTATGATGCAGATATTCATCTGCAATCTATTTTGTCTCGCTAAACTTCAATAAAAATGGTTCAGCACATATTTATAGATCGACAACTTGAAACTGATTATCACTGACAAAGCAAAAAACATTTAATGTACAAAAAATAATTAAATGACGAAATGGTATACAAGAAACCCTTATATAAAACACCAATATGGATACATTGACTATACTAACGTATTTATATATAACACGTTTTTCGCATAAATATGTGTACAAAGATGAGGACAAGAATGACTGAAATAAATACATGCCTTAATTATATATTGAATTCCAAACAGAAAAAAAGCAGCACAAAATGTTATCCAATTTTTATTTTTTAAACTCGTGCTATATCGCTTGGTCTCACTCTATACTAAACAATATGAGATCGTGATCATGTTAGCGTTAGACCAAACAATAGCCCGATATCTTTGTACAATAAGTTTTAATTAAGTAACTACATGTCTTTTATTTTATTATTATTATTGGAGGTATCATTTTCAAATGTACCTGTAATTGAAACAGTTAAATATTTATCCTATAGTTGTGAGTTAGATTTCACTCAACTGTGTGTGTATTTAACCGGTTACGGCAGGGGAACAACATCTAATAAAATGGACGCAAATATTTAATAAAGTTTAACAATAATAATTATTATTAACTAAATATCACGTATGTTTAATGAAGATAGTATAACTATTTACTGAAACATGTGTATTTCAACTTATAATATATAGGAAATCTACTTAATGATCATGTTTTAATTAAGATTTATAGACTTATACAGAATACATCAATTGTGACATGTTTTATTTCAATATATCCATTAAAAAAACATCGATAGATATTGTGTAAATAATAAGATAATAATTAAAATACATATAAGTTGTAATTCAACGTTTGCGATAAAAGAAAATCCGTTTGTTTAATGTTGAAATATAATAAATGATATTTAGTGTTGACCGATTTTTGTTTAATTACAACAGCCGTTTCAAGAAAGAACAGAAGGTACTCACAGTTTATTAAATTGATGGTAACATGTTTACAAGTAACATTAAAAAGAAGAAAATTACCCTGGGTAGTAATATTAAATAACAAAATGTGAAGAGGAAGAATTTTTACATTAAAATGATTAAAATTTATGATAAAATGAGGCATTTCATTATATAATTTTATAATTTATTTCATTTATTAATGTGTGAAAATTATTGTAAGTTGAAAATCTCAACCACTTTACTTGATAATAAAATATTTCGTTAACATAAAATGTATACCGCTGTACTATATAAAAATAGGGGAGATATCCTAACTTACAAACTTTTTTATTTACATGATATTTAACATGTTATGGCGCTCACCAATTGTGATCACAATAGTTATCGGTATCTGAATGGAATACATCAGTCACGAACTAATATATAAATTTGTATTTGTAATGTTTTCAATTGTTCAAATAAGTATGTAATTTAGTTGAACTGCAGTAAAAGATAAAACTGTAAAATAGATATGGAACAAAATAGAGCATAATGTTTTAGAATACACGACAGTGAAGAATGGAACACGTTTTTGATTATTTATTAGGAAAAATATGATATTGACTATTTTTTTAATATCGAAAAAAACCTTTGAAAATCCCTTGAAAAAATCTTTTTGTTGATTGACGTAGAATGTCCAATATATCGATGAATTTCTAAAATAGTATTTTACTGTTTAAAATAATAACAGCATTTAAAACATATATAGGAACCGTTTAATCGGTATCTTAATGATGAAAAAACCTTACACATGTATGTAATAAATTCCATATATATATATATATATTTTTTGAAATAAAAAGTTGAAAAAAATAAAATAATTTTGTTGACAGAAGCTATGTTTTCAAGTTATAATTGATGATGAGACAACATTTTCCAGTGGTTAATTTTCAAAATATAGATTAGTAACTTAATTACAATACTGAAATTGATAATAAATAATGTTGACAAAATAAATTGACAGATTTAAAATATATATCATGAATATACTAATATAATAATGTATGTAATATGACATATTAATTAAAAATATTCAAACCGTATAATTTATGTTTTATTACTAAATGAATGATAATATTAATGCTAGTGTTTAGTTAATAATATAAAATAGACCTACTCTAAAACATAAACTATGAAACTAATAACAAATGTAACTAAACTGTTTTTATTTCTATTTGAAGTATTTTTAATTCTATAGCTATTGTCTTTGTCATATACTGTCTATTCATATACTGTTAACTAATCTAATATAGTGACGAACGTGACATCTACATCATTTTTGAAATTAAATAAAAACATAAATACAATCAAATAGGTATATATTTGCCTTTAGAGGTTAATTTATTTAATGTTATCTATTAAATAGATTAATATATAGGCTAAAATCAAGTCATTATAATATCAACAAAGGTTAAATGAGGTTAAGGAACTACACCTATATTTTAAAAATGTGATTATTTGAACAAATAAATTATAAATAAGACGAATAGGCGTTTTACACAAAATAAATGTATATCTGAATTGTTTAGCTTGTATAATTAGTATGCCAAACATAAAACAAGCCGACATCTTTTTTAGACATTTAGATATTTGTTAATAACAATTTTATAAAAATGATAAAAAAATTAATTATAATCTACAAAGAAAAATATTAATCAAACTGCACCATTAATAATAAGTAATGTGATGGTTTTTATAAATTAGACATACATAAAACTAAATACAATATTTACACGTAAAATAAACATATACGTATAAAACAAGATTAATAGAACATTATTCATATAACATTACTGCACAGCGAAACTATATAAATCGAAAAATAAAGTAGGAAACTTAAACAAATATTTTATAAGCTTATTAGATAACAACAAAAGAGTATTTAAAAAAAATTAAAAAAAACCTTTTAAGATGTTAACATGGCGTTTAGTCAAGAATTCATTAATTCACTAATTCAGTACAATGACTTTGTTATGAGATGATATTTAAAACAGGCATGGGATTGGACTTCCAGAAAAAAGCCTGAAATGTATTTTTGCAACAAGACGACACGGGGGGTTATGGCTACGCAGTAGCGTAGCCTATAAAACCGCGCTGAGTGCGAAAAATGTGAAATTTTATTAAGTATAATGCATATATAAAATAAAAGTACAATATCATCAAGTGTGATATTTCTAGGTATAATCTGGCGTACATATATTAAATTAAAAAATAATTTTAACAATCGTAACTAACGACATTGTTACGGTTGTTTAATTTTATATTTTTATTTCATTGGTTGAAAAAGTGAAAATACACCAAAAATTTAAAATATTAATTTTACATTTGAAAACATTTCGCTTAATAAAATAAACACGTACATAATCATTGACATAGAGAAATTATAAGTAGAGTCTATCTGCTGGTTAATATACAAATTTATTTAACAATAAAATGAAAAAATGTTGCAACAGCCAACTAACAGCAAAGTATATTTTGTCTTTCTAAAATGTCCCCATTCAATTTTGTAGTGAAATATAATACCAAATGCGAACTATATTTTAAATCGTGTTGATGATAAAATGATAATTACAAAATTAGTACATAATATTCTTCTTGATTATCGATAGCAATGAGGGTTTGTACTAAATGAACTAAAAAATTGGAGATTTCTGAATATTGAACTATTCGTGCTCGTTGCATGTTTGTTGCCTGACAATTATGTATAGATTTACGATGATGCACTTGATTGCTATTTATAACCCACATTTTACAAACTGAATTATTCCTCAACATTTTTTTGCTGGTTCCTAAAATTTACAGTTTGTCTTTTTACAGCAGGGTTCTGGCTTCCTGGTTCCTGTCTGACTGTGTGTGTAATGACAAGTAAGCCGATTAGATCGACAACTTACACTATTTATGAAATTTATTGTTATATTGTGTAATTTTGACAAGCGTTGACTACTGAAAATGTATACAATAATGTAACAATATATTGTATTGTCATGATTAATTACTACTTAAAAATTGTTTAACCAGAATGTGTTAGGTCTAATATGCCGTGCTTATGCCGTGAACAAAATACATGCACAAATTTAATAGATACATGTGAGAAATTTATATTTGTAAGACTAAATTAGTTCAATGTAAAATACATTTAAATATCTACATCCCTTGAATACATAACCAGTTAAAATATAAAACATTGGTAACCCTACACTAAACGAATCAATATTTACAAGACGCATGGCAAATATGGAAGGATATATGTACAACCTATTTTCGATACAATGTATATGAAAATATCTACAATATATGTATGTATATATATATTTAGACTGTCCCCTATTAGCCTTAACTATAACCACATGAAAAAAATAATGCGTTAAGCTCAGTCTCGATACCATATTTTGATAACACATAACATTTTCTACGATTCACTATTATGATTGTAATATTAATTATACAAACATGTGAGCTGATTGTGTTTTCATTGCAAATTAGCCTCTACATGACTACTAATTGAATGTTGTTTTTCCAAAGATTATTATTGTCATTGTTCATAGGGATGTTTATGTGGAAACAGCTGGCGGTTAATTCTTCACGAATTTAAATTATGTGTATATTCTTAGAACAACATTATAAACAATGTTACTATAATAATATCTAATAATAGGCCTATATTGACAACATATTTTTGATATAAAAACAAAGCAAATCGGCATTGTTATTTATGATGCGAACTTTATTATGTTGATAAATATATGTCAAATAAATAAATATATACGTCTACATAATAACTTTTTATGACATTATTTTATTAATTATTCTATACATTATAAATTCAATAATTATATATTTTTTAATAATTTTAAAACTATAAAATAATTATTTTAATTTTTAATTCGTATGTACATTGCATATAAAAATTTTAATATTGCAAGATTTCTAAAGCTCTATATTTTACACCTTTACCACAATCTAAATATTTAATGTCAGAAATTAACACCGTAGTTTCACATGTTCAAATTTTGTTGTTGTTAAAAATTATTATAATTGTAGTAAAAGACACAGATAATTAAAAATTCGTAATTAAGTAATATGAAATTGGTTAATGATACGTCAAAAGATACCAGCAAAGAGAGGCTGGTAATAAGTGAAAACATAAAAATGTTTCAACAATATAAATAATTATATAATTTAAAAAATATAAGATTTAATTAAGTATCTATAACTATTATTAGTTGCGTGGTAGCGTATTTAATACTTTAATCTGCATACCAGACTGTTAAATGCTTTAAACATGGATAAATCATTATACATAATACACGCCAAATACAGGATAACAATACTCGTATAATTACATACCAAATTATAGCAGATTAAAAAAACGTAAAAATTATATAAAAAGGCATTTCTGATGGAAGAAAAAAGTGCTTTTTGTTTTGTTTAAAAATAATCAAATATGATACCGAATAAATCGATATATTTAAATTACTAATTGTTTTAATTGTTAGATATAATAAGAGCAGTAACCTATCATGAAATACTTTAGATTTTGGATCAAAAAATGGTTCATTTAAAAATAAAACCGTGTGTTTTAATATTATATGTCCTGCTACTATATTAACTTAAAAAAGGATATTTTTGATAAAAAAGTATATATCGATCAAAGTAATTTTATTCCAAGCATTAAAAACAACTGACGTGACATTTTTTTTCCAATAATTTTTATTTAAAATAATTGATTACATTTTTCATATTTACGCTTAGCTTGCGTTAAGTTGAATAATATGCAATTGATAGTATTAACATTTCAAAATAAACAACGTTATATACAATTCAAGGTGAATACTTTACAGATAGTAAAGCTCAATTCATAGAGAATAGTCTCCTTTATAAAACTATAACTTGATAACAATAAAAAGATATTATGAATACATATATAATATCAGAAATATGATTGACATTCGTTGAACAGTAACAAACAAAAAATCCAATGCTATGCTGACTAAGAGATAACAAAACGTATTATTTACATACTGCCAATATGAAACTTTAAACATTGATAAATGCACATTATTATGATTTATTAATTATTCAAATAAAACTTGATATTGATCGCAATTAACTCATTTAGATGCATACACCATTACAAGATATTTATATTTTGGGAGTCGTATTGGATTAATTGTACATACATATATGCATAAATGTATGCATATAAACATTACAAAATAACAATTGAATCGGTATTATCACATGACAACATTTTTTATTATGAGATTTTTTGTGTTATAATTTCTAAAGTAGATTTATATAAATTAAACATTGATATTGACCTATAAGGTCCAAAATGATAAAACTTGTAAACGGAATTGAAAATGGATTACCAAACTTATAGGAAACTTGACTAAAATAAAATTGCACAAATATTAATTATAAGCAAATCAGTAAACATTCTCATTTGATATCATATTCCAATTTTATATCAACATAAGGTTAAAATAACAATTATTACTATTTTTTAATTTTCAAACAAGTTTTCTCACGTATTAAATTTATCAAAAATGAACAAATGCCGAGCCATATTCGGTATATAAAATGTATTTAAAGAGATTTAAATCGCACGTTAATGCGACTTAATGCTTCATTCGCCTAGTTTTTTGGTTGACACCATTTATAATTAGAGTTTAGATTATTTTTTCAATAATAGTGCCAACAATGAGAATACAGATGTCTTCGTCATAATGTTGCATAAAATACAACAAAAAGTAGTAAGAAACGAAAAATAATAGAGTAGAATATTATGATATAACTAAACATTCGACGTACTTCTAATCTCCAAAATATAAAAGGCCTCTGTTAGACATACAACACCTACTATCTCTCATTATATCATCTCAACTATTGGTAACACCAGATATACAACACCTACTATCTCTCATTATATCATCTCAACTATTGGTAACATATGACATACAACACCTACTATCTCTCATTATATCATCTCAAGTAATGGTAACATATGACATAGAACACCTACTATCTCTCATTATATCATCTCAACTATTGGTACACTAGAGCCCAAAATAGAAAATTTTAAATAATGTAAATAATAATAATTATGAAAATGAATTATATAGTATATGTTTATTACATGTCCCTGTTTGCAATCAAACTGTCGCCTCACATACTTAGTCATTTATTTCATACTCAGAACTTTAGTAGTGGTCAAGCAGACGGCCACAACTTAAGCACCATACATTTAAATAATATAAACTGTGATTCTAACAGTGATAATATTGCCACTGAGAAAAATAATCTTCAACTTTAATTAGCATCTATCTTACAATTTTATATCAATAACTATATTAATAATGCATAACTAAGTTAAACTTTTCTTACTAATTAAAATATGTATATGGATAAATGACGTTTTATTTATCAATAATGAAAAAAATACATTTGCTATACTTTAATTATAAATAATAACAAAATAATGTTATTAATAATAGTTGTTCATACTAAGTAAGATAATAGCATTAATAAAAATAATAATATACGATATAAAAAGTCTGTATAATTAATTTAAACAGAATAATTAACTATATATGTTCCAATTTTAAACTATCATAATCTGATCGAGCCTAATTATTTTCTTGTGAATCTGACTATTTTAAATAGCATGTAAGTTATTTAGTTATTTAGTATTTTTTTATTTTAGTTATTTAGTTATTTAGTATGCATTTTAAGTAGCATGTTCGAGATTTTGCTTATATTGTCTGACTAATACTACAAACAAATAACAGAATTATGCCGACCTGCATTGAATAAAAACAATATCGGTCATTTTTATTATAAAATAATGCTCAGAGAGATAAGGTTGACATTCGAATATACTTGAGATAATATAGATAAATACAGTAAATACATATACGTAACCTATTTTCCAGTGCAGACTCATCCCTATAAATCATTGTTATGTATCAAAATGAATTATTAACAATAAATAATATTAATATCCGAAACGAAACTCCCTAAAATACTTTCATTCAATGATTTATTTCATTCGTAACAAATATATTTCCAAAAAGCAGTCTTGTGCAAAACAATAGATTTCGGTACTATATCCGATAATAAGGAAAAGAGAAAATGTTTGAAACAGTGATAGCGAAATATTTATTTAAAAAATATTTGTACAGTAAAAAAATTAGTGATGAATTCAACGCCATACAATGCCAGGTCTCAGAGGAAAACTCCTTATGTATGCCATGTGTCATGCTACTTCCGTAAAGTTATAGCAAACATAATGTAATGTGTAAAATATTGTTGTTATCCTCTATTAGAACAAGATATGGTTGCGTGGCAATACAGAGAAGCGTGTACGTTATGTTCGAGTTTGAACATCAACCCACTGAAAATCAAGAGCACTGATTACCACAGGGAATAACAGTAGAAACCTTAAGAAGGATATCATTTTTTAATGTGGTTATAACAATGACAATAGCAAAGTCTGGCGTACTGAAACCCAACCAATTAAGAATAGTTGTGGTAGGTGAATCGCAAAAATATGATTTTACAAGTTTGTTAATTAATAAATTATTACTATATTATTGTTGTTACAAAATTGATGTCGCGTGGTATTATAATGTATATTTATTCTGTAAATATTTAAGTCTTGAATGTTTTAATTTTAAAGTCGATTTAACTAAGATATTCGGTGAAATGTTTATATAAAAACTGAGATATTTGACACCCACAACAAAATTGAATATTTTTATAAATTAATATTGCAGACAAAATGTTGGCACGTTACGGGCCGTGCATGATGTATAACACGAATATCTGGTAACGATGTGTCTGTTAATAAAGTATTTTCTCCATTGTGCTAACAAATATTTGTAGATGTAGTTATTTTTTATTAATAAACATTTGAAAGTTGTTTATCCTATGTTACATTTTTTAACTCAGTTCAAGGCAGCTTATGGTTGTAACTTGTTATTTAAAAATCAAAATATGAATACCAACATTAATCTGGTAAGTTTTTTTTTATAATACGAAAGATACAAAGAGGTTTTAAAGATCAAAACAAAACAAATTGAGAGCCTCATCGTCAATGTCACATATGTCAGAACACTATTTACCAATTCACTATTATCTTCTTTGTAGAAAGATGTAGTAGGCTTTTTAGGTTATATAACGGAGTCTCACTCTCTATAGTCTCAAAATGCTCTTTAGAGTTTTTGCGAACAATTGAATAAACTCGTAAGCACGAAAACTCGCTAGAATAGGATATTGTTGTGATACCCAAAATGACACGTCAGAGGTTCATGATGTTTCATTGCGATCTGGTTTCAGACAAATTCAATTTTCTAATTCAAGCGTACTGTCCCAGCAAACAACTGATAAAGCAGAACCATACCTTTTATAGCTATACTTTTAAAGCCACTTGTTGCAATGTCGTAATCCACATTAAAAATTAGACAAACTACGACAAAATCTGAGAAGAAAATAACTCTTAGTTAGTTAAACTCTGGTTTTAATATCACTGATTATAATAATTGAAATAATTCGTGATATTGATCTAAAAAAATCATCTAAATAGACGCATAATATTTTAAAAAATAAATTAATGAACAAAATATTATTTAAATTTAATTTTTTAATTATGTTAACCTTTTTCGAACCTAACATAACTGTTTCTTGGTTTCTTTAAATTCAGCGTTTATGGACTTTACCTTATAGTTGATGTACGTCATACATTTTTAACTACAACTTTTCCAGATTATAATATTATAATGTATTTTACCAGGTGTAACGACTTTACTTATGTAGTACAGCGCCAGCGTGTAAAAGCGCTTCTTATGTTGATTCCGAATTATAATTATATTTATATATTATATTATAAATTAGATAATTAGTTTATAAATCAAATGAACAGTAACTAGAAAGTGCTATGTGACAATTAATGTAAAAAATAAAAAACTAATAAATTAAAATCTAAAATCACAGATTGAAGAATAATATTAATAATTAATTTATGGAAAAATATATGTATTATCAATCTATATAAGTAATTTAAATGTAATTGTATGTATATATATATGGATTTGTATATATTATGTATTTAAATATAAAAAACATAAATTATATACAAATATCCAAATTTAATTTTTTTACAAGAATCAACATATTCCTCAAACAGTTTCATGAATTTCCACGTCGAATTTCTAATTCCAACAATATCACTTGTTATTATAGGATTTGTGTTAGACTTGCAATATCAACTATACATATAAACCCGATTACTTAAAATAAATTTTAACATAAGACAAAAAGCAACATCTTATGACACGCATTATTTTAATGCGGTGATCACAGTGATTGGGTTTAAACCCTTAATTACTTCGGATAATACTTATGCGGGCAAAATGTGTTTTTTGGCCTCTTACAGCATATCCAGATACAAAAGCTATAAGATAGCTATCAATAAACGTCACCTGCTATGACACGTCTATCCTCCCAGTTTGGCAGAATGTAGAATGTCAACCTTTTGATCGCCCAACAGTCTGGAGGAAAGTCAGCTGATGTCGATATTTTTTCCCTGAATATAAAGAAAGGAATCATTTGAGCGTCATGATCATAATACGGAAGGCAACGCTCTTTGAAGGTATTCTTTAAAATATCAATTTTCTGGCTTTATCATATTGATAAAATTAGTCTAAATTTATTTAATGTCAAAAAACTTTGAACCAATGTTTGTGCCAATGTGTGTTTATACATAAGGTGAATATCACTATATATACAAAGAACTAGACATTTTTATAATACCATTCATTGTTTATAAAATTTTAATAGATTTATTTAAGAGGAGGTTTGTTGAAGTTGACATATGATTTCTTGATTGCATAACATTTAATAAAATATGTTTGTAGGTGTTATACCAGACTGACAATGATAAATATTTGATAACAAATTAAAGTTTTGTGAAACTGTCTAGTCAATATCGAAATATATAACTAGTGGATTTATTATTTATTATCAATAAATGGTTACTTTTTTATTGCCGCATATTTTTATATTTGGTCAATATAGGAGTAAATAGGAGATTTTAGAAAACGTAGTTGTCTTATTATAACAAATATTAAATAGGATATTTAAATAGGATTTTCAAGATAGAAGTAATCTGGATATAAAATATTATTATGATAATTATCATTTTATAATTCAACAATGTATTTCAAGTATACTAATAAAAAGTATCTTGAACCTGTCATTAATTTTATAAAATAATATTATAAATTATTTCCTTAAATTAACAGAAATAATAATAATTGAAGATGTCATTTTGTATAAACATACATAATTCTCATAATTTACAACATATATTAGTTTATTACAATGTCCGTAAATACATGCTTTTCGGTCTGCGAAAATCCATATTTTACTATATTTGACTTATAATTGTTATGTATAAAAATCATTTTTTAAACGTCATTTTTATCGATTTAGAACTATATTTAAAATGTTATGCTTTGAGGATTCTAATTATGTTATATTAGTCTATATTATGTTATTCTATATTATGTTAGTCTATATATTATGTCTAATTAGTTATGCTTCTAATATATATCATTGCAAAATAATTTTTCAAACTTAACCCTTTTTCAAACGTTACAATTAGAAAAAAAAAATATATATACATATATTTATATACTTACATTATATATGTGCCAATCGTGAGAAAACTTTTCAAAATAAGACCACAACATTAGATTCACTATTCATTTACCTATAGCTATAGCATTATGAAACAATTATTTGAATCCAACCATTATTTAAGAAATAAAGGCAAGAAAAATTAATTATATTCCCACTTTTGATACCCCGGCCCATGAAAGACGATAAACTTTAAAGCAACCTGTTAGCATTTTTCAATTTGTTCATTCCTGGACAAACACAACACAACAAAATCAAAAACTATAAACATGTTATTTTAATATGTTAAAAGTGTCCATTATATGGTAACCTTATCGTCGGACAAATTCTTTTTAAATTTCAAATATTCACTTTCTTACGAACGTACAATACATGCGTTACGTCTACCTATTCTATCTACATCTTACCTACGTCTATCGAATTAATAATAACGAATACGGAGGCTTAATTTACAGATTACATCTACATTTAATTAATACAGATGGATTCGTTTACGTTAGTTTTTTAACCTACTATTTTTAAAATTTTTACGTATCTATATAACCATAAAGAGTACGGTTATGTAAACATTTTTTAAATACGAATAGTTTTTCTTCTTCTTGAAATGACGAAAGAAATTCGCGGCACAAATTTATTATAGGTCGTGGTTAGTTAACTTCTATAAAACGAGTTGTGCGTATGGAAATTTTGTTACGATGTTGTTTAATACAAAACCTGTCTGAGTAAACTCACGATTTAAAAGAATCATGATTATTTTAATATAAACATGAGTATATATGTATATGTTATTGTTTTTTTTTAAAATAATTTATTCACTTTATAAAACAAACGTGTCTAAAATATTATTTAAAAATAGAGCAAAACATGATATGTTACTCGTTATTAATTAAGTAGAATAATTGACTTATCTAATAATATTAAAGGAAAATAACAAAATGCAGGATGCCCCTTAAAAAAACAAATGTATAAATGAAAATTTGTATAAATTTCTTTACCATAAATTCTATACCATAGATTATATAGATTCAAGTTAATTTAAGTAAAATAAGGAAATTTACGTCAAATAAGTTAATTTACGTCAAATAAGTTAATTTAGGTCAAATAAGTTAATTTACGTCAAATAAGTTAATTTACGTCAAAAAAGTTAATTTACGTCATAAATTAATATTAATTTACGTCAAAGATTAAGATTAATTTACGTCATAGATTAAGATTAATTTACGTCATAAATTAAGATTAATTTACGCCATAGATTCAGATTAATTTACGTCATAAATTAAGATTAATTTAGGTCATATATTAAGATTAATTTACGTCATAGATTAATATTAGTAGTAAGGAAGGTAGATTCTCACGTCACCCCACCCCCCGAAACCAAAACTAAAAATATAAATGAGTCATCCCCCCCCGGAAACCGAAACCAAAACTAAATCTAAAAATAGATATGTGTCACCCCCCATCCGAGGAA
>JAUZND010042933.1:0-14599 GCA_034780555.1 Coelogynopora nodosa | reverse complement strand
TTGGGTAAAATTCCCCCCCCCCCCCCCCCCTCATCCGTAGCAAACCCTGCAAAATATGTCAACGTGCGAAGGGTTAATTAATCTGCTTTTTGTATAGTGTTAACTTTTCGCAACAAAATGTTTCTTTATAAAAAAATTTTGGTATATTTTTTGAATGACCTACTATTACTATAGGTTTAGAACTATTTAGGACATTTCATGAAAAGGTCAAAATCTGTTCCGTTTATTGCTTAAATTCAATAATTACCAGTTTTTTAATATTGTTAATTTTTTTGTGCTTTTTGTTAATTAATTGGGAAAACATGATTTTGTTCAATTGTTAACTTACCAATTAAACATAAAAACAACTTACTGAACAGACATATTTGTACATTTCAATATTGTATTATATAAATATTAGGCAGTGCATACTCTATAAATAAATGAACATTTTAGCTATTTTAAAAGCTGCTTTAATTACTATGTGGAAAGTTATATATTAGTGTTAATACTTACAAACAGTACACGAATGACCCGTCTGTCTGTCCTTATTATACTTAAATGCATGTGATATCATTTAATACTATCGGCAGTTTCAGAAAGTAAAAAGTATATATGGTTTTCAACAGCACAAATAGAAAAGGTGATACAGTTAAATGTTTTATAAACCATATGTATTTCAATTGATAGAACGCCACTCTTATTCAGACTAATACATTTAATTTTTATAACAGAACAGAGGTGTGGATTAAATGAATGCCTAAATACAAACATAAAAAATGTAATGGTCAATTTATTGATATCAATTAAAATGCATATAAATCCAAATCAGTAAATACAAATAAATTGCAACAAAATAAGCATAGAATAGCTTTTCGAAAGATTGAGGAATAGTTTGCGAGAATGTGAAGTTAAGTGAAATCAATAAAATTGATTGGGTGGGTTAACACTTACTTTAAAGTACTAAATATGAATGTAAAATAAATTATAAGTTTAAAACAAATATATATTTATATACTAAACCTACAAGTTTCGACCATAAGTCTATCAACTAATTATTCCTAAAAGAATCTTATTCAATTCAGATTTACAAAAATTTCCGTAAATGCTCTTTAAATTTTTTGTTGATGAATTCACATGTACGAAATTTTCTCTACCGTTTACTTTTTCTTAAAAAATAAAAATGTCATTTAATGTATTATTCTGTCGCGATTATTATTTACAAGATGTGTTACATTAATGTTAATTTTTTGAATTTTATCTTTGATATTCGTGACTCAGTCATTACTGAGGAAACTCACATGTCCTCTACAGAACTCACATGTCCTCTACAGAACTCACATGTCCTCTACAGAACTCACATGTCCTCTACAGAACTCACATGTTCCCACATACTCACATGTCCTCTACATAACTCATATGTTTCCTCTTGATAACAGCACTGGGAGTTTGATGACGGGTCCCCCCCACCTGACGACGTCCTCCAGAAGTGGTTCCGTCTTCTGAAGGAGCACCGAGATGGCATCGCTGGTGGTGGGAACAAAGGGGATAGCTCCAAACGACCCATCGCGGTCCATTGTGTCGCTGGATATGGCAGGTCGGTTCCACTTGACTTGGTTTGAACCGTGAGGGGTTTGACACGTATCTTATATTGATGTATATTTCACCGTACTTAGAATAGTGTAAATCGTATCAAATTCGTGATGGCACATTCTATCGAGTAAACATATTAGTTATTGGTTACTATGTGAATGAAGTACCCATTACAATATCTCTTTCTTCTCAATTTTATACTAAATATTCTACAAAATTTGTCATGGATTACTAAATAAAGTGACTCGTTTTAAAAACCGTCGCTGTAGTAATCACTTGTTTCACAACAGCGCTTAATGTGCGCTTTCGTTATTTTAATTAAAAAACTAAATTATCTTGTGTACGGAATAAATATCATCATACGACTAGGTGTTGTTATAAAAATTGTAGTTACTACACCAACGGTTTATCATAACTACTCCATTTAAACTACATATAACAAATAAAAATGATAATCATAAATTGAGATGAAACATTACATATATTTAATTGTCGTAGCTATTTGGTATTATTATTATATTTACTCTATTAAATGGCGGATCACAAATTTGGTACTGTTTATACTGCAAACATATACTGCAAACAGTAATTTAGGGGGAATTTTGACATAAATCCCTTTTTGACATAATAAAACAAACAAATCATTCACATATCGACCAATTACAAATAAACGTAGTGCATTAAAATTGTTGTGATGGAGTTATATATTATTTTTATTTATTTAAAATGTATCGTTTTACATATTATTGGATATAAAATGCATTTGCTAATTAAAACTCATGTTATCGTTATTACCTCAGCAACCTATTACCAAAATATGTACAACTTTAAATTGTTATCAGTATTAGTCGAGGAAGGCACCAACATTGTTTTATTGGATGTAGCGTATTCAAAAGTTGTTATATAATATCCAATATATCCAATATGTTTTATATATATCCAAATTTAAATTTAATTATGGGAGAATGAAGCATAAGAACATAGAAATTAAGCGTATAAAGCAATAGAAAATTTTTAAAGGTTTAATTTTTTAGCATATTTAGCTAAATATTTATTTTTAACTATTTATGAACACAATATATGTCTACATAATTTAACAATAATATTAGAGACAGTTGCATATTCATTTTAGTTATTTAGTTACATGGTGTTCCCATTTTAAGCATTGTAGCTACAACTGATTGCAGCCTATTGAAATATTCCCAAAAGTATGTTGTGTATTCTATACCACCCATGTCATCGTTCGTACAATATAGTCTGTTGTAGACACAAGAACAAATTTATATTATTTCATATTCTCCATTAAGGCTTGATAGTAAACATTAATTGCATATATTTCTTTTGTGGAGAAGGTTGACACGCGATCCTTTTTGTTCATTGAACTGTTAGCTAAGATCAACGACTACAAGTTCAATATTGTAGCATCTATAGGCCTACTATAGTGTGTACAATTTAATCCTTTGAGTTCATTATTGACATATAACATTTGACATGATTTTTTGCATCGATATGTTTATTCTGTTTTGTCTTGTTTTATCCACGTGCGATTCTCTTCTAGAATTAATTAGCTATGATGCTCATCATCATCATCCTTTACAAACTATCTCAATACGAACAAACAAGTTTCCTTAATTAGCAGTTTTGTTTGTTAACCGCACAGTTTCTTACCATTGCTCCATTGTTTAAGGCTATAATCACAGATGAATAGATAGAGACAGCGACATTGTGAGAGAAGACTGATTTTAATAAAAGGGAAAATTGGAGTGAAAAATGGTATAAATTCATTTCAGTTTTTAGCATTTGCTCATTTTATAGTTATAACAATCTCAATAAATTTAATCGTACGAGTCTGCTAGTTAAAAATTTATCTAAAAAATGTACGCTAGAAAATCGTTATGTTATTGTTGAGATTTACGGAATCAATGATATTGAGCTGGGGTTATTTGAAAGTCTAAATTCGTTTCTTTGATTACAAAAAAATATTTTTTTTCTCACATTGCATATAATTAGTTTGTTACATAGCCTACCGTTGAACGTATATATAATATGTAGCTGCAGTGCTTTAGCTCAGCTTGACTGCAGCAATACATCAACTAAAAATGAAGTGCTTAACGGTTACTATTAGCAACCATATGCTGCGCGAAGGTTTTAATCATTGTCGCTTTAGTATTTGTGTAAACTATAATTTTAAATTGATAGACGGTGGTTCCCCCTTAGCTGCTTATTGTAAAATAATTATTTTTGTAAAAGTAAAAACCATAAAACTACACCAATAATATGTATAATATAATTACTATAATGTGAACTTGGTTTACTGACTTAAAAAAGAGGAGTCTTTCATGATTCTAGTAAATTATAGATATAGGTTAAATGTAACATACAACAGTTTATTTAATTTTGTAACTATATTGTGAAGTGTAACGGTTGGGATTATTTGCTTTTAAACGTTTTATTAAAAAAAACAGCTGGTCTACTTTTGTGTAAATAACTAACTCTTGGTGCTGGATACCTACTGAATGGAACAACTTATTATAAAGATGTAGAATTTTATTTGTTTAATAATTTCTTGCGTGCCCCGTCAAATTCCGAAACATGGCTATACTTTTCCAGGACTCAAAATTGTTGTTTATTTTATTATTCTTCATGCAACAATTCAATCGCCTCCCAGATAGTTTTTTTGATAATATCGATTTTATATTTACAGACTAACCTGTTATCTCTGGTTTCTTTGATATTTGGCAGGTTGCCTTTTCGTACACAAGCCTATATAATCATCTTCTGATGGTTCAAATATATTGTTTATATAGTTGCAACTATTTTTTATCATATACTATGCTTAAGGATTTTCAGCAATTATATTATAATACAAGGTTGACCTCCCTGATCAAATTTAAATTGAGTTTACTCATATCAAGTTCTGCCGTCTGTGCATTGTATTTTACAGTCAAGGAATAGTGTAATCGAGGGGAGTCACTACTGACTACCCTAAAATGATTCGTATTTATTCTATTTCTAATATAATTATTGACACTCTAAGCAACTAATTTGTCCAAATCAATTCCATAAATAGGAGAAAATTCTGATTGATGTAATTTACGTAAATAATCAGTATTTATCCATTATTACTTCATTAATCTATTAAATTATGTCAAATTGATTTTATACATAGTCTTGTTTATTTAATTATAATGTTTCTTCTAGCGATATTATTTTTTAGGTGAATATTTTATTACGTTTATTTATTTGTACAACTTTATGTTTGTTTTAATACTTGTTATTCTCTGTTAATAAGTTATTCAATCAATATTCAACATCATTTAAGCTGGATAAAATGTCTCTCAGCAACCCGGGATTAACTGCAACAGTCTACCTTTGTACGTAAGAGTTCTTAGATTCAGATCTGTTCACATCTACGGTTTCTTCGTAGTTTTTACGATGGGATAGGAAAACTACTGACTATGGTTTTGGTAATTATATATAAACACCGACAACTACTTTCTTTAGAAATACATCATTTTTTGTAGTTTTTGTATCATACATTTACTTCAAATTTTTTACTACGGTTTATTTCAGTCATTTATGGCAATTTGTGAAGAAAATTTAGGGTAAATGTTTTAATTTTTCTGTGAGTAGACTTGAGTTATACTCTACCGTAAAGTTCTACTTTATTCACGTAAAGTCATAGCATTAATAAATGACTTCCTTTCAAATGAAGATTTATTAGAACATAAAAGACTTTTCTGTCAGTTTGATAGATATTTGGAATCATCCTAATACGCGTGAATATATGAAAGGACATAAGAAGTACCCTCTGTCTGAAAAGTCTGCGTGCATAGAATGATATAATTTATTCATATACAATCTCAACATTATAAATTGAACAAAGTAGTAAATAAATTGAACATACCAGTAAGTTATATAAATCTATTCCCACCATTATGTAATGCTATTTTTCGACGGACACAAGATTGATCACAAACACATTTCATAACGTCACGTCGACGCAAAGCATTCCATACATCCAATACGGCAGTATGAAGGTCATCTCTATTTCATTTGTTCGCTTGTTCTGTTATTTCCCTCCTTTGAATTTAATCGACGTCATTAATTGTTATTAGTAAAAAGATAGTTGAAAAGACGTGTATGTGGAAAATAGAATTTTTTTCGATATATAATTTGACCTGTTTGACAAAATAAATATAATGTTATCGAATTCTCTACTTCTCTCTCTTTCAGAGCTCCTGTATTAGTAGGCGTAGCGCTTATGGAATTGGGCCTTAGTTCTGCTGATGCCGTTGAACTTATCAGAAGGTGTGTAAGCTTCCCCTGTGTCATGCTCACTCGAGCAAGCTTTGTTTTTTATTAGAATATAGTCTCTATTTTATTGGTTTAATAATACTATAGAGAAATTGCGATATCCATTATATAGGCAATTCCATGAAATCGGATATAGCACGGCAAATATTTAAATGACAAAGATTGCTAATCATATTATTAATCAAAATGTAGATAACTTTATGAATTTTCATAATTTAGTAAAAATAGTGACATTTTAATATTTCTTATCATTGCTTTGCATATGTTATTGATACTGTCTTAATAGTCAATCATAAAGAAATATTCATTACGTTTGTAAATATTAAATAAATATGTGATTTATACATTCAATTGAATATATTTAGAGTATGAATTATATTTACCTAATAGTATTTAAATAATATTAATTTAATTATAATACATTTTAACTATGTAAAATTTATAATTAATAGTATCACTAAATCTGTATATCCCGCAAGTAATAAAATAAGCAATCCATTTTTTCTAGAGATACACGAAATGTGTTATTCATGTCTTCTTTATATATTTGAAGATGTTTAAAAAACTGTTTATATAACTGTCCTTTGTGTAACGTTTTGTTACTTACAAGATTAAATAATTTAAATAAAATAATTTATAATAAAAGTAAGTTTAAAAACTATTATTTAATAAAATAAACATTAACGGTCAATAAGGATGCCACATTTAAATATCTAGCTAAAATATTCTTAAAACAAGCAATTTCTATGTATTACAAAACCATAGAAATCATATAAAATAACTTTAAGCCACAGAATGTGATAAATCTGTGGCATAAAACTAGTAACCCTTCGTATGTGGACATACTTTTTAGGGTTTGCTACGTAGAGTAGCAAACCCTAAAGGGTATTACTTCCTATCATCCGATTAAGCTGAAATTTGGTATACAGATACTTCCTAAAGACTTGTTAAGCGATTTTAATTTTTTTAAATTTATCGAAGGGTCTACTTTTTATGACCTGATTACGTCATAACCTCCAGTTAGTAAGACTATAGGAAAATAACCATGAATGCTAAATATTGACCAATATATGCTATAACTTTTGTCAATGCAACCAATTGACTTGATTATTTTTGCATCTGATTCCAGATCACAAGTTCTATATTTGTTGATATATTTTTATAATTATGCTACTTATACAAATAAGCTATAGGTAGTATAAATGCAATTTGAATAATATTGTAAATTGCTGGTTATTTTATTTAATAATTTCATTATTCAAGTTAAATGGATATAATTTACGATTAACTTATTTAAAAAAATTAATTTTGCAAATTTCAGCGCCTAATATCATCGGTAAGTTTGAAAACCCAGGAGGGGATAAAATAGATAAATAATAAAACAATTTTTTCTGGTATGTAAAAATATTCGAAATTATATTTGTTATATTTTTTAGTTAGATAAAAGTATTTTAGCCACAGAGTAAAAAAAATCAGGGTCATACATTAAGTAGTTCAATCAAAAACTTAATTTATTTGAACAAATTTGGCATACTCCCTCCACGTACGAAGGGTTAAAGATTTCAATGAATTAACCATGTTTTCTATGATTTTGTAGAATATAAAAATAGTTTGCTTTATGTATATTCTAGCTAGATATTTAAATGTGTAATTCTTATTGATCATTAGTATAGTTATTTTCTTGTCTTATAAAAAGAAACAAGTAATTCTAAAAAATACTCCAATGGTGACAAACAATTGTTGACAATTGGCTCATCCAAAATACTGTTTTATTACTCTGGAAGAAAAAAATACAGAAAAATATAATGTTTATATTGCATATTTTAGATAATTCGAACTCTCTCTTTCTCTTGAAACTATATATAAAACTTATGATTTGTCATAATTAAAAATTGACATTCAATTATCTATACACATTTTCATACATTTTATTTTTGTAATCATAAAATTACCTTCCGTACTAGTATTTTTATTATATTTATCATGTATGTATATACAATTCAACTTTTTAATATTTCAATTTAGAATAAATGTATATTATGTTATATGGTTGCAACTACCAGCTATTTATGTTTAATAAGCCATAACAAGTGTTTTCTCCAATGTCCAGTAAGTAACAACTACTTAACTCAATATAATTATAGATATATTAGACATTTTCAAAAATTAAAATATGTTAAATATAGATAAAAATTTGGAATAAAACATTTATAAAAATTAAAATAATACAATGAACAGGAAATTGTTATATTGTAAGATATAGCCTATCTCATGTTGCTATTTATGTCCCGTAAGTAACAACGTATTATTTTAATTTGAAATAATAATTATGTTGAAAGGTTATTTTTTAATATGTAATTATTCTATTTTAAAACTTTTTAAAACATTAAAATAAAAATATATTTATATATTAGAAATTCAACAGATTAACTTTTTGTTTAATATTTTAATCGAAATGCCCTGTAAGTAACGATTGAATGTATTGTATATATATATAATGACAAACACCGTCATTTTTAAGAAAATCGAATATTGTTTTCAAACCAATTTCGAGTGCTTAATATAGTAGTGAACATTATTATTAGATTTATCACCGTTCGTTACATTCTACAAGGTATTTGGATTCTTAGTATGTAGGTAGGTACCAACAGTCCTGTAAATGGAATATAGGAAGATCCATCAGTAATTCAGTGAATATACCGACGCGACGGTGTAGTTAAGAAGGATGAGAACTTAACAACATTTATCGGAATATTCAATTTTGTTATCTACCTTATCTGTCTAGGCTATAGTTATCTAAACTTTGGTAACATCACAGAATATTGTGTTTTTCTATTACTTTACGTTTCTTCCGTTTTCTCTGTAGTTCTTTTGTCAGGACGTATTATTATTGGTTACTTTCAATATAATGTGAAAATCTAATATAATCTCTATTAACCCTTCGTACGTGGAGGGGGGGTTGTGCCAATCTTATTTTCAAATAAATTAAGTTTTTGATTGAACTATACAACATATATGACCTAATATTTTTTACTTAGTGGCTAAAATACTTTTATCTAACTAAAAAATATAACAAAGATAAATTCAAATATTTTTATATACCAGAAAAAATGTCTTATTATTGATCCATTTCATACCCCCCCCCCCCCTGGGTTTTGATACTTGCCGATGATATTAGGAGCTGAAACTTGCAACATTAATAGAATATTTAACTTTTAACTTTTTTAATATTTAACATTTAACTTGAATAATAAAATTATTTATTAAAATAACCAGCAATTTTAAATAATACTGAAATAGCATTTATACTACTAATAGCTTATTTATGTTAACTCTTAATATTTGTTTCAGCAAACGTGCTCGTGCTCTCAACACCAAACAGCTTCAATATCTGACCAACTACAGTGCCCATCGAAGGCTGGGTAAATCCCGAAAGTGCAATATCCTCTGACGTGTTGCCATCTCTCTCTCACAATTGCCTTGTCTATCTATCTCTCTATCCCGCACTATGCCCTCCTTCCCTTCCATTTTTTCGATTTCCAACTAACCATCCAAGAAAAAACAGTTCCTGCCGACCTAGCCCTATTGCACTATAGTGCATCGTCAAATTGTATCTTGTGCGCAGATTAACTCGGTATTTTATTTACCTACCACTTGCTCTAGTCCTTTTTTCATATTCTATTATATGTTTTTTCTTAGCTACATATTCTTCAATGGTGCGGCTTAACGTAAATCAATGACCAGAGAGTATCGGTTATTTTTAGTTTAAAATGAAGCATGTCACTGCTTTTTTGGTAAACTATTCTAGGTTTTATAGTTTAAAAGGAAACCAATTTAATGTGTTTTATGTCATAAGATTGGCTTATTGAGTAATGTAAGTAAATCAAAATTAGAATAATATCTTATAAATTAAGCATCTATTTGGTTCTCTATTGCGGTATGTACCTAATTTTTGTCATGAGTTATGAGGTTAGTAATATTTAGTCTTATTGTACTTCTAAAATATGTAACTATTAATAGAGAAATTTGTAGAAGCGTTGTCAAAGCTTTTTCAACTGTATTCAACAGAGAATAGTTTATCATTAAAGAAGTGTTCCTTCATTGATTGATTTCCAGATTGTGAAAAATATTCACTATTTATTTCTCCATTTACTAAGATTAAAAAATCCTGTAGAATGTGTTTTTTTAAGGGAGCTGAAAAGTGGGATCAAATTTGATTTCTCCTTTTATTTAAAATGTTAATTTCTGTTCATATTACTTTACTTTAAATACATTTGTTTATGTAAGGCTGTTTGTAGGATACACGTAATCATTATTAACTTAAGGTCAACCAATTTTAGGTGAACACGAAATCATTTTTAAAGACTTTATGAATGAACGTTATCAATTTCATTAGCGTATTGAACTTCAATCAATTTTAATTAGATCATGGTACTTTTAAAATTCATAATATGGGACTAGTTTCTTAATAAAGATGGTAATTATTAATATTTTTAAATATTTAGAAAAGAAAGAAAAATATATTTGTTAGTGATCTTGAGTCTTACTGTTGCTTTTTCTGTGAACTCGGTGATAAAATCTGTGTTTAAAAATGGTACAATTAATTTATAACGAAGAAGCTAGTATTTTCGAGTTTGTTTATCCAGTTCATATTTTTAATTAAATATATCTTAATAACAAAGAAGATAAGATACTCTCTTGTATTTTAATGTGCTTTCTCAAACGACTGCAATCAGAAATAACAGAAAGATATTACAAATTGTGTTTATTTTTACATTATAATAATTGTGTTTGCGCTTGAAGTCCTTATTACAATATGATATCCCTTTGAAATGGTTATGCAACTTAGGAGAACATAAGTTGTGATGTGATACCTGTTGACTTTAGCCCTGTTTAAACCACCAACACCTTTTATTTCACGGAATATACCACCCTGTACCACCATTGCCATCATTTATAGAACTGAATTGTGTGATACGGTTCTTACATTTTAATTGAACATGTGTAAACAAGTTAATAATAGTATTAAAAATACTGCGAAAGAAGTTTTGCGTTTAAGCTTATATATAATGTACAATAGTTTTTGCAAAAAAAAATATCAAGGCAGGTATGTTTTATTTTCTCTACTCTTAAACTGAGAATTCCATTTATTTTTATACCATACATTTTTTAAAGTTAATCAACGTTGATTGCTAATCGATTGTTAATAGTAAAAGTTGCTACCTGTTCGTATTTATCGAATTAACGTTATCGAAGTTAGTTATGTCTTTCTGTGGATTTGAGAACTACATCTCTTATTATTATAAATGACTTGGTATTATAGCCAATATTTTCATATTCCATGAATTAGTTAGAATATTAGGGGAAAAGAATTACATTTTCGGAAAATATTGTTATAGGTACAGGGTATTATGTTTCGATATCAATGTTTTGTAACTGTCGGTTGTTTGTCTATCTTTTTTGTATTCGCTCCGCTCGTTACCTCTTCCTTTTTACGAGTCTTTCACTCTCCCAATATCAACGCTAGTACATCGGTAGTATTCAAATACACCACTTAATTGACATACGGCTTCAGGTCGTCTACTTTCAACTACCACCTGCCTCCCTGCAAGTGCCACAGTAAACTGTTCCTGTTGTTAAGTTCTACTCTAATGACCCTCATGTTTTTTAATCAGCCTACTAATTATGATTTTATAATTATAGTTTCCCACCATTGTCGTTGAAATATTATCTTATTTCTCTCTTTGAATTTTCTAATCTAAAACTATTATGCTTGTTGCTGACTGATATGATATGATCTGTTATTATTTGTCAAGCGCCAGTGTTTTAGTGTATTGTAGTTTAATGTTATTACTACTACTAGCTATATTTATTATTAAAATGTAAACTTAAATTCGATTGGTGGATTTAAAAAATACATGTACACTACGGTGTATCAGCTATTGTGTGATGTTACTGTTACAGACATCTATCCATGTTCAGGATGAACGATTAAATTATTATAATTTCTACCATTGAGTTTTTTATTTGTCTTATGTGAGTCTAGTTTGTAGTCAACTTGTCAACAGTTGAAGCCTTCGTTAGAATAAGGCGTTTCTTGTGTTAGTTAATTCGATCGTGTTTAATTGTCTAAATGTTTCTTTTTTTTTCGCACAATTATGGAACATTATGATGTCATAATTATAATAAAAATGTATTTTTACTAGTAATAGTTTTAAAGTTGCTGCAAAATAAACCAAAATATGGCACGTTAAACTAACAAAAAGTATATTAGCTGTATTTTATTACATTATGTATTGGTTTTAGCAGAAGTGTATTTTTGCTGCAATACATAGTTTTGATAATAGCGTTACATTTATATATACGTATAAAACAAGCATATCGGAAGGTCATGATTGTTGGGAGGGGGGGGGGGGGGGGGGCAATATATAAGGTGCAACAAACAAGCTCATTATTAAAAAAATTGTATAAATCAGTGGTTCCCATATGGCACGTTCCCAAGCATATTTGGGCCCAACAAAAAAATGTTCCGAAGTCTGTAATATTGGACCATGAACTTTGTCGAGAAGTTTTATGCACGACTTTCTTAAAATGTGCCTTTGAAAGAATTAATTTACTGAACGCTTGTTTAGTTATTAAATAATTTCCTCTGGATTAATAAATTACGATTTGAATGATGCACTATTATATGCTATTCAAATAAAATATTATAATTACGTAAAACATTTAAGACAATATCAAACATTGCATGATCGCAGCAGAATATAATATTGATCATACATGTACCTAGTACATTTACTTTAGTTTACTACAAAATTTAATTTTTTACACCAATAAAACTATAAATATATACTCGTATAATTAATGATTTTATATAATACATATGGATTTGTTTTATGTACTATGTTCTGTTTTATATATAAGTTCGAATGTTGCCTCATAACAGATAAATAAATATGTAGTAAATACAAATTTTAATGTATTATAAATGTCATGGGATCTCGTGCGTCATAGTAATTCCATATACGAATAATAATCCAATTGTAACTGGTCTTTTGGGAACGGTGAGAACTTTTCATTTTTAATGTTATATTCTTGAATGATTATTGTTTATATAGAAAAGAATAACATTCAAATGATTGATACATACTTGAATTATATGTTTATTGCAAATATATAAAAATGGTAGCACATGTGCTCATAAATCAATTCTCAGAAAACAATAATATGTAAATTGTAATACGTATATATAATATAATAATCAATATATTATAGTATTTTTAACTAATTATCTTCATGAAACGCTTGAATATTTTAGGCATGAATATGTTGGTATGAATACCCATTTAAATAAGCTTCTGTAAACATCCAGGAATATTTAATTCAAGCGTGTTTAATTCACCCGTTTGCTGTACACAATATACCCTCTGTGTAATTTAAGGAATTATATTACAAAGTTTGTATACTACTAGCTCTACTGGAAATAGTATTATAAAGTATCCCATGTAATTACAAAGTATTACAAGGTAATATAAGTTTTTATGTCTATAAATTAAATTATTGAACGAAGCATATTAAAACACTAATTAAGGTATAGTTTAATTTATATCAGTTGGTTGTTAAATGAAATGTGGAAGTATTATTTTGTTTCCTCAAACTGTGTATATATAGCCTATTAATAGTAAAATAAGACATACTATGATAAAAGGCAATTAAACTGCATGTTTATATAATATTTACAGTTTGATAACGGTTTTCAGTTATAGTATATTCATATATTTGTTATTCATATAATATCAATAAACATATATAACAATTACACTATAGAGGTAATCATAGTTATTATAGGTATAATGTATGTATGCAAGCAACAATGAATTCCTTCCATCCAAAATCTTTATTGTATAGGTACAATATATATGCAATAAATTCAACATTGTATAATATAATATTTAACTGTAGGCTATATAGGTATATTTGTAATCAAATACGCATACTATTTCTTTGATCGTATATACCAGCTATTCAAAATCAAATAACGCTATCTATATTGTTCGGAAATTTTTAACACTTGCCTAATTTCGTCTAATTTGCTAACATAATATATGATTTAAAACAAGCTAATAAGTTTGTTTTTTTCAAAATGTTGATATAAAACATAATATAATAATAAAGGCCTATAATAAAATATTTATATTCCTATCATTCTGCTGATTTTTTTTGCACTCAGTAGCCTAATAGTTAATATTATAATATAATTTGGAAATAGAAATACGCTAAAAACTATTTCTATTTTTGTCATCTAATCTTATTTCATTAACCCTTCGTAAGTGGAGTGGGAGTACGCCACTTTTTTTCCAAAAAAATTAAGTTTTTGATTGAACTATAAAACGTATGATCCTGATTTTTGTACTCAGTGGCTAAAATACTTTTATCTAACTAAAAAATATAACAAAAATAATTTTGAATATTTTCACATATCAGAAAAAATGGTGTTATTGATACATTTTATAGATCCATTTATAGAAAAAATAAGTTTATCGTAAATTAAATCCGTTTAACTTGAATATTAAAGTTATTTATTAAAATAACCAGCAATTTAAAATAATACTCAAATAAAATATGTACTACTCATAGCTTATTTGTATAAGTAGTATAATTATAAAAATATATCAACAAATATAGATTTTGTGATCTGGAATCAGATGCA